>KZ506319.1:87316-106670 GCA_002844005.1 Limosa lapponica baueri | reverse complement strand
TACTCAGACTGGAGGCTGTACGTTGCCTATGCCCTTGGAATAACCTTATTCATCTGCACCTGGAAGTTGTTCTCCATCCACAAAACCCAGTGGGGCTATTTAAAGCCAATTCACAGGTGTCTGAATTTTTACATATAGAGGTGTGAGACTATTTAAAACATATGTGCAGGTGTTTACATTGCAAAGTGCAGAAGCAAATCTGTGCACATCCAATTTAGGTTTCATGTTGAAAGATGGGGCTACCTTAAAGGAAGTCCAGGAACAGGTGGCAAGGTTGGCATGTTCCCAAATATATCGGAAAGGAGATAAACCATACTATAAAGAGCTTATTTTTATGCTATATAAAGTGAACGTTGGTTGCTTTTTGATGTTATTTTTTTTCCAAACATCTAGGATAGTATTTCAAAGCATAAAGATGCATTAGCAAACTACCTGAAGATGATTATTTGTCTGGTATTCTCTCCAGTGCTATGGTTATTGATCTTCTGCTGGAAGGCTGATTCTCCAGAGCACTGCTCCTGGCTCAGTGGCTTTACACCAGTGACTGATGACTTCAGGTTGCTCTGAAAGCATCTCAAGAGGCTCTTGATGTTGCACAGTCCCTGCTCAGTAGGCATTTCAGTACAAAGTACGAAGGACTAAACCACGCATAGGAGATGAAGTGATTTGCTAAGGGTCACCCAATTGCAGAACTTAGTAAAACACCAGATCTCCCACAGCTGAGCTGCATGTTACATCCATTGCACTGCACTCCCTTTCCAGTTCAGCACTTCTGGACACCCAGCTGTCTCAGGGCATGCTGTCGAGCTACCTAAGGGATCAGAAGTGATCCCTTAGGTAGATCTCACAGGCAGAGAGGAGCAGTAAGGGGTGCTTGGCGTGGCACCAGTTGCAAGCACTGCTCCCTGCACCAGGCAGCAGTTGTTCAAGAGCGTACTAGGGATGCTAATGGCTTCTAGCTTCAGAGTCTTTCAGAAATGTTACTGCTAGTAGCTGTTCTGTTTAGTTGGAGATGGACAGTTTTATAAGCCAGTAACTTCTGGAAAGGTGTGTGGAGCAGAGCACTGAAATGAGACATCTAAAAAGATGTCCAGGAGAAAAGTTAGTTCTCCCTGAATCTTGTGGTCTTGGCGAGTGCTGAGCCTGGCACTTTGAGGGAGCAGAAAACCTTCTTTTTTCCTGCTTCAGGACCAAAGTGGACAGATCGGTTATTCAGTTGTGGCAAGCCTAGGCTGATGGCAGCTGCCCTTCCCCTCAAGTGGCAGAGAGGACCCAGTTGTAGAGGAAAGTGATTATAGGGAGTTACAGCTTCCGTTATCCTGGTCAGTCTCTCTAGGAAGTGAAAGAGCAGAGCTTGTTTGTCTTAATTGCCAGGAGTTTGTACACAGAAGATACAGGAATGGGGACAGAAACTTTTTTGGGTTTGGAAGTAGGGAACTGTGTGATAGCCTCCTGCACAGCCTCTGTCCCTGAAACAAATAGGGCAGGCCCCACCAGGAACAGTCTTCTCTTCTGTCCCTCACCTCAATAGAGCTTCCTAGTTGGCCATTACAGACCTCATGTGAATTGAGTAGCTTCAGCAGCAGCAGCCAGGAGGAGCTCAGCATATTTTAGAGGAGCCCCACAAGGGCTTGAAGTCATCCAGCACCTTCAACACATCAACCCTGGATGCTCTCCAGAGCCAGAAAGTGCCGAGTCAGCATGCAAATGTAAAAATGAAATGTATTCAGGCCCTGGGAGGTTTGGCTTGGGTGTGGTCTGAGTTCTGCCCGTAGTTTTGGGTCATTTCCTCTTGTTTTACCCAAGCTGCTTTGGCCCACGCTTGGCCTTGGACTCCTCATTCTGAACCTCCAATGCAGGACTCGGCAGCACATTTCCAGGTATGACGTTCTGCCTGGTGCTGTTTGCAGAGATGGTATCTGGGAGTGTCAGGGCTCCAAAAACAGTGATAGGAGGCATAAACAAATTTAAAAACAAAAATAAACTCTTGCTATCAGAGTCACAAGGCGAGCTGTCCAACGCAACATTGGTCTCTGATTTTATATTTAATTTTAGAAGCTGAAACTAAATGTTATAATTTTATATTATTCTCAACATAATGCTAATTTGCTCCAGATGTCCACTCAGAGCTGAACACTGCCATTTTGCATAGAAAGCATGTGCGTCAGTGATTTATTCCAAATAGCTTCTATTTTACTGCATTTCATTTTATTCTCAATGAAGTACTTAACAACATGTTTCTCTTTAAGAATCTTACTTAATCATATGGATATAATTTCTTCAATTTACGTTTTCAGTTCTTTAGTGTGGTGGCCACAGGGTGTTTCTTAACCTAGGAAGATTAAATGCACATGTTGAAAGCTGCTTGTATTTGATTTTGAGGCACTTTCATTTCAAAGTCCTTCACGTAAGGTACAGAAGTGATTGTGGTTTCCTGCTAGGTTATGGGATGGAGGTACAACTCTCAGGAAAACCTTGCAGATACCTTCTAAATGTTGGATAATCATGCATGACAATAACATAATTTCATTTCTTTCAAAACTGTGGTCTACCGAGAGTGTTTAAGACTTTTTTATTGGGGTTCAGAAAAAAAAAGAGATTTAATTTTCTTGTCATTTCTGGGCCACAGTTCAACATTTTAATTTAAAACCTATTTCCGTTGGGTTCAATTTCCAGTTTTCCCTCAAAATATTATTTTAGAAAATGTCTTTTATTCAGTTATTTATTTATTTATTTAGCAGCGTATTAAAAATTATGTGAGACAGCTCAATGTGAACCCTTTGTTATTTGAGCCTGGTTCATTCAGCCATTCCTGTACATGGGCTGCTATTGGTCAAGTATGTCAGGAATGTCCTTTGGCAGCATCCTCAGGAGCTACGTCATGTGTGTAGAGCAGCTCGTATGAAGGAGTCGGCAGGGATAGGAGGCTGAACCTAGGAAGCAAAGTCCAGGAAAGATTCTTACCCCCCTTTCATTTTAAAGCTGGCCCTGCGTATGTAGTTTGTAGTAAGTTAGGATGCTTCAGCAGTGGTTGGTTGTACAGTCTAAGCGTAACACACATTTCCTCAGATTTCAAAACCTGTCCTTCTTCCCTTTTAAAAGTCATTTCATCCATATAATCCCTTTTCCTATTAGGCTTTAAATGGCAACCTATAACCATGGAATCTAAATTTCCTGAGGTTGCGTCATTTGCAAGGCTGGTTGTTCCCACCTGAAATGGTGTTCATCTGTATCCATTTTCTTGTTGCCCTTTTTTTTTCTAATCTTGGCTTTTCATTTTTCAGAACTAACCTTGCTGTTATTCTACAATTGTATTAGTTTATTACGCTGAATTGTTGACACAGCTGGTAGGGAGCTAAGTGCTGTGGTTTCACACAATAAAATTTCAGACAATATGTGTAGCACTTCTTTTTCATACATATCATTTGAAAGCCATATGATTCACCAATATGTGTTATTGTTATCCACCCATGTGGGATACAATCTATTTTAAATTAGTGAAGTGACTTGCTAAACTCCCTGTAAACAATAAGACTGTGGGAAAACATTAAGTGCTATTCAGAAAAGAACATTGCTATACTGCCTTTTATCCAAAGGATCCCACAGTGCTATAGAGAATGAAGGGACCTGGCAATGCTGCCATGCCGTCTGCTCTTCAGCAGAGAGCTCATCTTCACAATAGACTTTGGAAGGCAACTCCATCACTTAAAACTGGAGCAGGGTTTGGTGAAGATGTGGGTAGCTCAGTGTGCTAGGATGTAGTAAGTCACCTTGAGTGAAAAGTATCAATGGAGTTGGGGATGTTTGTTAGCAAAACCTTGATTTAACATCTCCTTTGGAGGCTTAGGCACCTTGCTTCACAGATTGGTGTACATCAGCCAATGTGCCTGTTGAAGCACATGCACTTAGCCCATGGAAGTGTGAGGTGACAGGACTGAGCTCAGCCTCCAATGGAAGGCATCACATTATAATGGATTTACCAGAGAGAAGGAGCTTAGACATGGACCGTTGCTGCAGCTCAGCTGAAGCGTGGTAGTCATTTACAGAGTGCAAGAATGGAATTGTGTTTCCAAACTCTAAAACACGGTTCTTCCAACAACGCAGCACCTAACCAAGCCTAGACTCTGGATGGATTTCAGCAAAGCCAGCAAACTGACTTCCTTTAATACACATGTCGTTTTGAAGCCATTTTCCTAGGAATACATCTGACAGATTTTCCTTCATGTAATGAACATGGCCAAGCAAGATGAAATTAAAACACTGCAAGATTAACGACTGGGCAAAATGAGAAGTTCCTCATTTGTAGGGAAGAGAGCCTGTTGTCTCAGAAAGAGAAGATGTTGTTACCCTCTAGCTCTCCCCAGTGTAAATCCCTGTGGGATTCTGTTGTGCGGCTGGAGCAGGTCAGTGGGTGAAGGAGAGAGCCATGTGTCTTGAGGATCTGCTCCTCAACCAGGGCATGAGGGAAAGCAGAATAAAGTAACTAATGCTGAAATGATGACAATCTCCCACCACATTTCACAATCTTTCTTTCCTGGTGGTTCACCAGCAGCTCTTGTAGGGCTCTTCACCGCAGCTCAGCTCTACACACATAAGGAAATGTTGGGCATAATCATGTACATCTTAGCAGATCCCTTGCACTCCTTGGATTCCAGGTTGAACCCCAGTCTTCATTTATGGATAATCAAATTGGCCCAGCATGGCATAGAAAAGAGCAGGGGCCTATCTGAGCATGGAGCATGTCTACTCCCTTGCCAAGAATAATCTTGGGAGAAATTTGTATGTCCTTCTTATCACTCTGTGCAATGATTCATCCAGTGTTGAAAATTTCATGCAGTTTGTTAATCTGCAGGGAAACTTTTATTCTTCTTAGCTGATCTTTAGAAACAACAATTTAAGATAAAAGCTCCATTATGCGCATGTGGAAACGAATATAGGTAGAGTATGGGAAGGACAGTACCTTTTCCGATAAAAACCCCACCCTATCTAAAACAGGAGAAAACCCTAGCAATAAAGCTATCCACTTTGTGAGACATTTTTTTGTGAGGAAAACTAATGATCTATGTTGAACTGCATACAAAAAGTTATATTTGTAACAAAAAACCATATAGGTGGGTGGAGAGTTACCTTGCTGCTGATTTTCCTCTTTTGTAGGAGAGAATTTGATTGTGGTTGACCAGTTCAGTTAGCTGTAGCCAGCAATTTCCAGTTGTAGATCATTTTTCACCCACAGGATCTTCCTCTGATCTGCCAGGGACAGGAGCCACTCTCTTAGCTGCGATGACATGTGGCAAGCTATGATTGTAAAACATATTTATTGGTCTTGACAAAGATACGAGTTGGGTTTCCCAGGATTAAAAAATAATAATCCTAGTCTGGAGGATGAGTGGGAAGTTGGGATGGATCCTCACTGTTGCCAGATTACACTGTATTTGTTACAGACGGGGTTTGGCACATGCTTGTCTCAAATCCTCCTGTGACTGGGGACAGACCAAGCACAGACTGAATCCAGGATGTTCATGCCTGTGGTGCATTGGAAACCCTTCCTGTTTATAGACACACTCTTGGCACAGTACAAAGGCAGACTGGACTATGTGCAGATCTTGCTCTTCCTTTACTGCTTCATTAAAAAAAAGAGAAAAATCTGAAAAAAAAAAAACGAGGGAAGTTTTTCATTTCACTTTTCCATATAAATGTTTGTTAGTGAATACATTCAAAAGTATTTCAATTACAGTTGATTCTAGTGTCTGATGCCAATAGAACAGCTTAAGATTGTTTGCTTAATTCCTGAATGTGTGCATTGTTTTTAGCAAACATTTTTAATTTACATGTTTGTCCTGCTTCTCTTCAAATCTCCCATTGGATTCAGAATGTAAACCAGGGAAGGCAGTGCCTCTGCCATCCTCTTTGCAGATGTCTCTGAAAGAATTGGGAGCGAAAAGTGCCCCTACACCGGGTAAAAAAGGGTTGATGAATTCCCCAGCATGCATGAATGCCCTGCGCTGAATGAGAGCGCTCAACACGTTACAGGAACAGCTTACAGAAGCAGGGTGTGTAATTTTTAATAACTGGGATAAAAACCCTCAGTGACATCTTTAAAATATAAATGCCTTTTCTTGTTTCTTTTATTTCTCCCCCCCCTTATTTTGCCTTTTCATCTCTTCTCCTTTCAATTCCATTAAGCTTCATTGTACAATAATGTATCACAGTGGACTTTTTTCAATTATGTTTTTGATTTTTTCCTCCTTGTTACTATAAAACTCCAGATGTTTTGAGACTTCATGGTTCTCTGGATATTTTTTCCTTTATTTTAATCTTCTTTTGTAACATGCCACACATGTGGTATTTTGGCCTTTTAAGATGCTACGCTATGCTAATCAGCCATAAGTTTGGGGGAGGGTTTTTTTTCCTTTTTGTATTGACATTTTTTTTCCTTCTTTCTGTTGTCCTTTATTTTTTATTTTTTTGTTAAATTGTTAGTCCAGAAGGATTCTCCCCTTGTCCTAGGGCTGCCTTCATTATCTTCAGCAAATTAATTCTTCACTCTGAACTTGCAAACTCATATACCTGTAAGTAAATCCTGAGCGCCTGTTCCATCTTGCAGGTCAGTGAAATGCATTCTGTACAGAACTGTTTGCGGTGTAACTGGCCTCCCAGACCCAAAGCCCAGTCTGTTATTTGAAGATGTGACTAAAATGTGGATCAGAATACAAAGATAAAGGCAAGAGCGCAGGACAGAATTTCAGTAAAGTTTCCACTGAGATAGGTGTAAATAGGTGATACGTTAGATGCAACCTGGAATTGAAATGTTTCCTTGGGAATGAGGTAAGAAAATGAGTTACCGATCCAGAGGAACAGTTTTGAAGTGTAGTAAACTAGTTTTCATAAAAAAAAAAAGAAAAAAAAGAACTGGAGGGAAGCATTTTAACTTTATTTATGGTTCTTTGCTGGCACAGCTGGAGAGGCTTTTTAATTGATTTTGTTCAATCTTAATTTTGTCCCCAAAACAAGCAGATCTGGCTTGAGATACTGGAGCAGCAAATCTTGGATTGTGTGATGTCCTTTAATTTTGAATAGCTTACAAGCTATTCAAAAAATCTCAAATAAATAATAGTTTCCCAATTACATACAAGGAAACAAAGGGACTGACATGTAGATTTCGGGACGGGTGTCGTCTTTGCTTATTACATGACCATATGAATTTTGCATTCTGTGTTTTAAACTGTTGCTCCATGCAATGTTGTTTTTGCCTGCAAGTCATAATACTACATTCAGTCCAACTGTAATGACGTTTCAGAAAATTGTTTGGTTTCCAAATTACATATTTAGCAAAACCTTATGGCAAAATTTGTGGCTGTCGTGCTGCTGATAGTAAAATATCCCCAACTTCCCTGGTTCATTCTCATATGTTGCAGCAAATAAATGCAAGTACCTCTATTTTGACAAATGTTTATCCCTCTACTTAATTAAGGAAGGACTACTAAAAAGAATTTTAAGGCTAGCAACAGGGTCTTGTGAAAACAATAGGATGCTCTGATAGTTTCCCAGATATTTTGGTAAACTTGCTGGAAAATGTATGGAAAGCTCTGTTTGCTCACTGAAGTGTCTGACCTAGTGGTACTAGAAGAAATAAATCTATGAATATTTTGGTGCTTCGAATGACATTCACCCCTTTCCTGACAGGTGATAAGTTACAAATATGTGAGGAAGACTTTTGAGACCCAAAACATGCCAGTGCTGCTTAAAGAAGGGCTAAGGTTCAGTGCCTGCCCTGAGCTGGTCTTCTGCACTCGGTATGGCACCAGACCTTGAGAGATGATTGGCAAAACTCAGGTTTGATGCCAGATTTCCCCAGGAGCACAGGTAAAACTATCTTTAAAAAACAAACCCCAGAAGCAAATCTCGGCTGCCTGTGTAGTCGGAGGAGAGGGACAGGCACCTCCAGAGCAGCATGCATCCCACGGAGCTGCCCACCTCATGCTAGGCAGACCTGCTGCTCCCCAGGGACTCAGGGAGCTCAAACAACAAGGCCATTCATTATTTTTTTTAACACAGCTACAGTGAGAGTGGAGGAATCCCATCTCCAGGGATGTTGGCAGGCAGGTGGTTGGGTTTTGCAGTCAGAGGAGTCTGTTTGTGTGTGGAAATCGCCTCGCATGTAGAATCAGACCTGGTGGCTGTTGAAAGCCTCATGACTTCAATGAGTCTGTTGTTACACCATGCGTGGGCCAGGTCTGCATTCCTTGTGCACCCATAACTCCTGGTGCTGCCAGAGAGGGGGGGCAGGAATGCGGACTTAGGGGCTTATAAAATTCATAAAATTGAAATAAAAGAGGCAGCCCAAAGTCTTTTTTAATTCAGTGACGTATGCTGATCAAACGCCTCCTCCAGGATTTTCAGTGGATGAGTATTTCCCAGTTTCGTGTTAATTAGGAAATATGCAACCTGTCTAACAGCATAAAGAAAAACGAACTGCTGGTGTACAATGTGTTAATGTCAAATGATTGGCTGTAATTACCCTAAAACCTAAAAACATGAAGGATGTATTGCATTTATACAGTTGCTTACTTTTCTAGGATTTTTTTTCCTGTTCTGAACCTTTTTACCTTTTCTTTCTGCTATGCACCAACAATTGCACAACAGTCTGGTTAAAGCCCTAAATTCTTTTTTGTAATACAAATAGCAAAACAAGTGCAAGCAATTTTCCTGGGACTCAGGTGAAATATGTAGAAATGTCACTATGCAAATGTAAATTGTTCAGACTTAGAAAAAAAACGCCACAGAAATTAGCAGGTCCTTTTCCTGTTACAGGTATCTTCCATCACTTTGTTAGCACAAAGAGAAAAAAGAAGCTTCTAACAATTTAAATCTGTAAACTGCCTATATGAAGTGAGATTCGTTAGGCAGTTGGGAGCTCAGTCCTATGGGTGGCTTTTTAGGTACACCAATAGTTCTGTTGAGTTTACTAAAACTCATTGCATGAGTCATGTTACTCATGAGCAAGCATTTGCAAGATCAGGGCTTTATATTGTACCTAAAATAGAGAGTTAAAAATTAATGCAATCAGGAGTTCACTAGAAAAAACAAAGCACCAAATCAGGTATTTTGATTTTTGTGTTGGGTGGAACAACTTATGTGCTTAAGTTACTGACATTCATAACAGTTTGGAGCCTCGTGTGCCTCCTGCCATGTCCCCAACATTAGACTCAGTGTGCTGTAAAACATTGATGCTATTTAAAGAGCGCTGTGACTATTTCCTCCCCTCCAGAAGGGATACATATCCTCACAGGATCCTTTTTCTCATAACATGTTTTTCAATAAATTTTTCCCAATTTTGTAATCAGTTGGGAAGAAAGAACATTTCACAATGTTCATAAGGCTGGTAGATGTTTTGACCAGACATAAGATTTCCTATTGATAGTAATAAATGCCTTGGAATGAAATGTTTTGGGGTTTCCATCTGTAGGCTGTCTGAGATGTCAGCAGCCAATATGACCTGCTCTTTCCCTTTTAGGTCTATAAATAAAAGGCAGCTTGTTTCACTGATCTTGCAGCAGAGAGCAGAGGTGTATATTAATGAGCTTTCTCTAATGGCACACTGGACCTATTTAGCACTACAACTATGAAGGCTTCTCTTTTTCAGTCATAACTCATTTCCTAAGAAAATGTCAGTTATTGCTTCACCTTATGGTCTGAGCTGTTTAGTTTATAGTTTATTTCTTCTGATCTGTACCACTGACAGATATTCTAGACATGACTGTGATTAAATATGCTTATGAAAATGGTAAACATTTGATAATATAAACCCTCTTGGGAATATGCTGTTATTTCTGCATAGCAACATTCTCAGGTGCATTCAAAGTATAATGTGGAAGCAAAGAAAAAACATATTAAGCAATTACAGTTATTAGATTAAATTGTTTAGATAGGAAAATTGTGATGTGTTTAGATCACTGTGAGATAATTTAGTGTTTTCATAAATATGGCTTTTAAATGCATGATATTGCACCAGTTACACTCCAGTGAGATTTTAGAGTAAAATAAAGATAACGTATGTATTTCCATATGGTAGTGAAATAATTTAGTCCCATAAATTTCTACAACATATTTTTTCCTGGTAGAAGCCCTATTCTAAAGCAGCAGTAGTTATAAAACCCAGTAATTGCATCATTCTATTTACTGTAATCATGTGGCATTGTTTTGTGTCTGTGCTCAGATGTGTGTAGCGTAGCAGTGTCTGAAGCCCACATTAGCAATCTCACAAAAGAGACAAAAGTAGTAATTGCAATATAATTATTATTTTTATTGATGAACTTGTTTAAGAGTTCTGTTGACATTTACAGACTTTGAGGATCATGCAGCGTTTGTTACAGTTATCCCAAGCATCAAACGTCAACAAAATGTTTAAGATTGTAGGATTAAGCAGTGACAGATTGGGGCCAGATGTCTGGGAGATATTGTAAGTAGCCTTCTCAGTTGATCAAATAGCTCTCACCATCCTAAAACCCTTTGGAAATTGAACATTTGTTCTTTGTAGTTGAAGCTGAGACGCTTGTGGGATTGGTGGATCTTCCTAGAAGTTATTTGAAAAGGAGAACGAGCACCCCATTTCTCCCGGAGTAGTTTTATTTAGTTTATATATAAATATAAATACGATCCAAGTAGCAAGGGTAGGTGGAAGGGTTAAAAGTGTTGGTGAGTAGCACTGAAGCCCAAGAATTACCTTACAGAGTCATCCTAAAACAAGTTTCCTCAGCAGCCCAGTTGAAGTTGTCTTGTCCTTGCACAACTGTACAGGTGAGACACTTCCACTTTAGGGAAGCAGTGCTGTTTCCACATGTGGACTTGTAGGGAAAAACTGCCAGGGACACAGTCAGCAGATCCTGCAAGAAATAACAGAATTGAAACAGGTTTTCCTGGAGTCATTCAAAGTGGAGACCTTTCTGTAGCTCTAAATGGATTCGCTCAGCCCCGTGTTTCTCAGCTCTTTGTACCAACTCCTTTCCTCCCTCCCTCTCAGGCCTTTCACCTTCACCTTCATACATCACCTTCCCCTCTTCTCATCACATGCCAAGGTTCTTGCCCCCGCTTCTTTTCCATTGATTTTCTTCCTGTTTGGCCAACCCTACCTTTAGCAACCGTGCCTTCTTGAAATCATGAGCGCTAGAGTCATCTCATTCTCTTTGCTGGTGTATTCTCCCACCTTGCACATTAGGCTGAATTTATCACAGTATCGTGACTGTCCCACTGTCTGTTATTCAGCTTAATAGAGCTGGATAATATAAATAATGCAAAATAGGAAATAATGATATAAATAAGAAAAGCCCTTAAAGTCCAAGCATATATGGTAATGGAGGAACTTTACTGCTGAAGGCATTAGACCTTTGGGTTATATGTTAGTACCAAAAAAAAAGGCTGTTGACCACAGTAAAAGGATAATAAACCCATATTTGTTCGAGTGTTGCTGCTTCATTGTAGCTATCAGCATTTATGGTAGGGCCTGCTCCTTTTCTTCCTGAAGTCTCGATCCAGCAAACTCTTAAACATATGTGCTTTCATGTGTTTTAAATTAAGCTTGTGTTTAGATGTTTTAGGACATTTGCCATTGGAATTTTTGCTACTGACATCAATGAGAATGGAGCTGGACTGTTAATTGGTTTGGATTATTCTGCATACTTTCCTACTTTGCATTCAGCTGTAGATATGGAGCTGAAGACTAGTAATCCATTAGAAAAACAATCTGTGGGTCAGGATCCTCCATTCATGACTGAATAGCTGAGAAATTACTTCTGTGACCTAGCAGGTCTTCCAGGCCTGAGACAACATGGAGACAAGAAGGATCTTGTGGAGTGTCACTGTAGTGATTCTGATGCCAACAGGGTATAAAGTGTCCCAAAGACCCAATAACAAGGAACATTGCTATATAATGTCCTTCTGGACTAGGTTTTTTGATGCCTGTATGCAAGAACCAGAAGTTCCTTTAGAGAGAGGAGTGGAGCATGTAGAAAGGACTTCTGACAGAGTCAGGGGAGAGTCTGCTCAGGTAGGGGGGAAGGAACAGTACACATGGGGGGACAGCATGAGCAACTGAAGGGAAAAGCTTGGTCTTGCTGCTCACCTGCACATGGGGGGACAGCATGAGCAACTGAAGGGAAAAGCTTGGTCTTGCTGCTCACCTGGGATCCAGGTGAATGAGGTCGCAGAGCTGAGCTGCAAAATAATAATTTTGTAGACTCTGCATCTGATTCTCACCCTACCTTGTGGTTAAATATTGGTGGGTAAAACTGAGAAGAGCTGTTCTATTGAACTGAAAATGAACAGGGTATTAGTTCAAAGAGGGTAATACAACACTGTGGACAAAACACTAATCATAGGAGACTGAAGAAAGGGAGGGGAGAGGAAGCTGGGGAACAAAGAGGAAACAAGTGATCTTGAGGACCTCAGAACATTCACTCCATTTGCCAGAGACTGGCCTTATGGAATGTCTTATGACAGCTATGGATTTGCCAAACTCTGCTTTATTTTTCATGGACTTCAGCATATCTGCACATTTCAGATTGCTTCATTCTGCATCCTTGCCAGATTTTTAGTGATGATTAAGAAGAAAGTTTGTTTCTTTTTAAGGCTTGGTGGCTTGGTCACTTCCAAAACTCCCTTACCTCCCTGCACCAGCTGAAGTGTTCAGAGGAGAGTCATGGCCAAACAAACCTCTGAAGACATAGACTGCATGTCTCCAGGTGTCTCCGTGGATCTGTCATGATAGTTGTGATGAGGAAACACGGAAATATATACATAGCAGATAGTTATCTGCACGCATAGACCATATATGCCATTCAGAAAGATTAAATGCGCCATCTGCATTTGCTCTCCCTTCCCATCCCTCTGCCTGCAATGCTGGATGCAGCAGCCGAGTCAGAAGTTTGCACACCCCGATGTATACAAGAGGTGTGTGTGTCACAAATAGAACGTGACGGGGATTGGCAAGACTGTAGTTTCTGTGATGCCATCTGAGGAACCACAGCACAGGTAGTGAGTGGAAAGCTGCTGAACAAAATCTGACTCAGCAGAAGGAAGTGACAAAGCACTCACTAATTTTGTGAGGGTGAGGATTTCACTCTTTATGAGCAAGGATTGTACAAAAAAATCTGACTTCCAGAACTAGTAGTTTTTCCAGAAACAGACACATCTGCCTTCTTTGAAAATTGTTGTTATTGTTGATATGAAGGTGAATTGGGTTGTGTTTCTCAAATACATTCTCTGAGATCTCAAATCACAGAGGAGCCAGGGTTTTATCTGTATAGAGACACTAGAAGATCTGCAGTGCCATGAAGCTGCAATGCAGAGTGGGCAAAGTGTATGCACACCACCACACGTGTGAATGCATAGAAGTATTTGTGCACATGCACAAGTATCTGAGTGCGTTTTATGGGTTTGCTGGCGCAGGAATGTGCATGTGTATGTATTTGTGCTCGCCTGAGTTAGTTCCCAGAGCCCATCTCAGAGACAGTGCCTCCCCTGCAGTCGCCAGCTATCTGTGACACTGCAACTTACCAGTGAGCAGTGCGAAACACCCTTCCCTTGGCCTAGTAGCTGGAAATTTTAATTATTTATTTGTTCAGATTTAATTTGAAGTAGTGACTTTTGTTATGAATACTATGCAGCGTTTTATTACTGAGTTCTCTACTGAAACGGGTGCGTAAGAAGTCAGAATTGCTCAGGTTACTGGTTGTATAAATGCTGAGAACAGGTCTGCGTGATACGGCGAGTAAAGAAAAGGATGCAGAATAACAGCAGAGTTCCCTTGGATTGATCTTCACATGGATCAGATCTTCTTATAATAGTCTGTGCTCATCTGCTCCAGGGTATTGTATTTCAGACATCTGAAACCAGGTTCTAACCCACCACAAATAGCTTCTCTTGCTCTCTGTCTGTAGCAGCTAATTGTTATTGCTCACAGTGGTTCCTGTGCCAATTAACATCGAAGAGAACTCATTAGAACACTTGTTCTTTCTTTAAATTTTCTGTTCTGATACCATGTCTTTAAGTGTTCAGTACTTCAGACAGAACGTGTGAGATATTTATAACCCTTCTATTATTATTGAGCTACACACCATGTCTTCGGTGACAGAATAAATGAACAGCACAAAATGTTATGTTTTGTCCATAAATTTCAACAGATGTTTGAATGTTGGTTGATTTATTGCATGTCCAACTTGGATCTTACACTGTTCTCATTGTGGCTACACATGGTTTATTTAACAGTACTTTACAACAATTTTTTATGACATTTTCCAGTTTGAAGGGTGCAACAAGGCATTTTCTAGGCTTGAGAACCTTAAGATTCACCTCCGGAGTCATACTGGGGAGAAGCCATACCTGTGTCAGCATCCTGGCTGCCAGAAAGCTTTCAGCAACTCCAGCGACCGGGCAAAGCATCAGCGAACACACCTGGATACCGTAAGCATGATTTCGTACTGGGAGTTGCACTGAGTTTTCCAGTGGTCCTTGTACACGGTCTGTTCTGCAACTGGAGGGTGACTTTTCCTTTTTACAAGGAGCATCCCAAAAACCCCAGCTATAGGCAACTGCACTTTTGTTTTGAATTGTGTGTGCTTTGAGAAATGAAAAAATCTTGATCCCAGAAAGGCAAATTCAGCTGTCTTACTCATGCTGAGGAATAAATTACTCAAGAATAGGTTACTCAGGAATAAGTTACTCAGCAAACTCTCCCATTGTTCTTGTTCCAGTAAGAGGAGGCAGCAGAATAAGGTATAGAATGAGTGAAAGCTGAGTCATTGCTGCTCTACTAAATGTGTCATTGTCTTGCTTCCCATCCTGTGTTGCTTCAATAAAGTCTGTTCTGAATGAATACAAAAGCAGTTCAGACATCTCAGTGGAAGTTAAATGCATCTCAATTTTGGACATAATTTTGTAAAGGTAAAAATACATCTGTCCTAAACTATATGAATTTTTTTTAAGTACCCACCATCAGAATTAAATGTAAGAAACAAATTCTGTTATGGACAGTTGGTAGATTCTTGCTCAACTCTACAAGTCTTCTCACTTGTCTTGCAGAAAAGATAGGAGCCTGTCTAGCGTCTTAGGCTCCGATAAAATTAAATCACCATATTATGGGGAAAGAAAGTAAGTAGACAACTTTGTAGACCAGTTAAGTCCACAGCATAAAGCTTGTAAAGAATAACAGGCAGAGTTGTTCCTTTGTCTTTTGCAAAGAAGTGAATATATGGTTTAACGTTTGGCTGAGTGTTTATGGGGCAGAACTTTTGAGTTTAATTGATATTTACTTTTTAAGCAGTTACACATTTCAGACAGTGCAGCATTAAGGAATGTCTAATGTACATTATGCCTTGCAAAAACAAACAAGTAAGAGAAGCGAGTCAGTCACATTTTCCAAACCAAAGCACACTTACAATAACAATGTTTTATTTATTTGAGAGTCAACCTGAGATATTTGAATTTGTAATTAATAAAATGCGTCTCTTTTGAAAGTGGATATACTAAATTGGGTGCACAGTTTTGAAATGTAACTGCTTGAATCTAATAGATATATTTTTTATTAGCCAAAGTCGCAAAAGGAATGCCATTTATTAATTTTGAAAGAGAATTCAAATGGTTACCAAAATAAGCAAAAATTCATGTATCTGTTGATCTGTGCCTTATTGAAATCTCTTAATTTTATATTTTCTTTTCTTCTCTCTCTGTCTTTACTATCTGAAATGCTCATAAATCAGGAAAAAGGTACAGTAATCATTTTCTACTAACTTTCTTAAATGTCTAAAAACATCCTCCGTGCTATTCTGTTGCAGGTTCTTTAAGACTGTTTCTGTAGTCCTACAACACAGTAACTAACTTCCACTTACCTGGGTTAATTGCAGGCTGATGGTTTAGCTTAGTGTGTCGTGGGCTTATGTGAACGTGAAAAATAACAGAGCTACGGGATGGTGCTACTGTAAAGACAGCGCGTCGCGTTAGCTCAGTGGGCAAAATAACTGCCTGGAATGTCAGAGCAAATAGCCATGAACCTTTTTAAGGGTAGTCAGATTTTTATCTAGTTTCCTTATCACTAAGTTGAATGATTATATTACTAACCTGAATGACATCAACGATTTGAAAAACACTCTGCTAGTTTTTTCTGCTACAGGATTTGTTAAAGTTTTCCAAAGTTTTTCCTCAGGTGTCAGTTCTCTGTGTTCCAGACACTTTCAATAAATCTGCTTTGCCCTGTAACTTTCTGGGTAGGTGCTGTGTTAGCCTGTAAGGTCATGAATTGGTGAATGATTCTATTATTCCTTCAGAAATTTCCTGCTGGCTGGACAGAGCAACAATACTTACCCTCTGGAGGTACTGACAAAGAAAAGGGGTTTATATAGACTGCTTATTCCTTATTGAGTGCATTTGGAATTGGTTTCAAAGCTTCTCAATGTAGGTCACTCCATCATTTATCATCTCCAAAAGGAGAATCTGTAAATCATTTCAGAGACTTACTGGTGTATGCTAGTTTGATCGAGTCTCTACTAAATCATCTGGAAGTAGATCCTTCTCCTAGGTAGAGGCAGAACAAAGGGAATGTATCTGTCCTTGTGGTAAAAAGGGCATGTCATCACTCCTCCAGGAGCACAGCAACTTGTTTAAAGGACCTCACAGTCACTTCTCCCAAAACCGGTGGGTTTTTCTCGCTTTTGTGCATACTCTATTCTGAAACCAAGGGGATTAAAGAATGTGACACTGAGGTCATGAAAAACTAGCTTTCTACCTTTGGGAAGACACCAAACAGACCTACTAGTTCAAGTGAGAAGGCAAAGGTAATGTTGACAGATGAGGCAAGAAAACAGAGAAAAAAGGAATGTTCCATTCAACTTTAAAACTTTGTGAGCTTTGACATGTGGCACTATTTTGCTATCACTTAAGTCAGTGGTTAGTTAATGACAAGTGCCAGAGTCCCTTTGTTCAACTTGGTACTTGCACATTAATTTGGAGGTTGTACTGTAACAGAGAGATAGTGTTTCCTTTGTTGGGAGTAGGCATAACTAAGAGAAGAACTTGCTGAGGCTTTCAGTCATCGGGACTCCGAAATCAGCAGTTAAATTGCAACATCCTTATTTATTAATTTTTTTTAACTTTCCTATGAGAAGAGTGTACTGGCACTGCCTGCCCAGACCCAGGTGGTTATCCCAGGAAAGAGCGCTCATGCTGTGCCACATAGAAGTGGCAAACTCTGCCACATGCCAAAAGCAGCTGGAAAGATCTTCCTGACTAAATTGACAATGGTGGTTTTTTCTTTCTGTATTGATTTGCTCAGATGTTTCTGTTTGGTGCAGATTGTTTGGTTAGGCCTTATAAAAAGAAAGATATTGCTGTTGTTATTCAAAACAGGTATAAGGTATGAATGAAACCAAATATGTGCTATGCCACAAGTTTTGCTCTGCTGCATATAGAACAGTTGCAAAAACTACGTAAATCAGAATTCTAACCCAGAACTTCTATATTTATAATTATACCGGGTGATCTCATGATCATTTTGTCTACTGTAAAAGCTAGAAAAAAAGTAATGCTCTCAAAACCCATACAGTTACATCTCATTAGCATTTAATTCAGCCCAGTAATCAATACCCAACATGCCAGAGTATAGATGTGTCAGGTGCTCTCAGTGCTTTCGTGGAGCAATCAATGTGGCTCTTCTGTTTGCATCACGTCTGGCCTGTGCACACAGAGGAGAGAGAGCAAATCTGGAAACAGCAAACAGAGCAAACAGCTCAGGCCTAACACTGTGTTTCACAGAGAGGGCCATCCTTCAGCACTCTGCCTGCTGATTGGAGAGATGCAGAGGAATAGGAAATCTTTCCCCTTTTCTCACATTTACAGAAACCCTACGCCTGTCAGATTCCTGGCTGCTCCAAACGCTACACTGACCCCAGCTCTCTGCGCAAACACGTGAAAGCTCATTCAGCCAAAGAACAACAGGTGCGTAAGAAGGTAAGACCCACCAGGGAAAAACTGACACATCTCTAGACCTCCTCGATATAGTTGTTTTTAATTTATCTTTAGTTTATGTATGTTCAAATCAGAGTTCTTCTGCAATATCACTAGAAGAAAACTTGAGCTAATTTTCCGGTTGGTTTTTAATCACTGTTGTTAACCAGCCCACTTTATAGTTTTACACTTGCAAGGCTACCACCCTCTCATTTCAGTTTGCCCCACGCTTTGTCTCCAAGCATTTCTTTCCTGTTCATCTTTCATGCACAAGCCTGAATTCTGCTGTCATGCACACAAAATGTCCACGCCTTGAGTCTCTGCAATCAGATAGTAGATACATCTTGGCAGATCATCTAAAACACAAATGAAACTAAGCCAGGGTACTATGGAAATGTCAGGAAAGGAGCACTTGTAAAAGATGAGAATGAAAACCCCCCACTTTTCCCACCACATCTGTATTTTAAATGCATTTATAAATCATTCCAAACCCAGACTGCTAGTTATGTTTTCACTACTATTAGATTCAAATAAGTATTTTGGTTTCTGTGGGCTAAATCCTGAGCTCATTATTAAGTGGGGATGCCTACGGGCACCAGCCCAGGATCAGAGACTTGTTTATGACACATTTGCACAAACAGTTTGTAAAAAGCTGACTGGGACCCCACAGAGCTGGTCTGTGACACAAGAGACCATGAGCGTACTTCAGGCCCAGGAGTGGGAGTGCAAGCCTTAGCAAGCAATTACAGTTAGTTCAATAAGCAGCAATGACATCTTCCCCCAGCTGCCTCGTCATTGCCCAGAGCATCACGGATGAGACAGCAAGGCATGTTTAAAGGATGGAGGACAGAGCAGAAATGACAGTCTGGTGAGATAGAGCTTAGGGAGCAGCTAGCTTTTAAAAATGTCAAAGGTAAGAATTAGAAATACTGGAGAGCAAAGAGAGGAACACATAGAGAGAAGAGACAATAGCAGAACCCAGGCAATCTTAGTTGCAGAATTTGGGATGAGCCATGGAGGACTGAGGTCAATGTCAAAAAAGTCTATTTTTCCTGCTTGAATACAACTGTGAGGAGTTCGTGCTGATTTATCCTTGTGTCAGCCATGCCCCTTGTCTTACACCCCTTCCCTCCAGCTACTTCTCAGTATGAATTGTATCCCCTACCGTTTTCATTTGGCTGGATTCACCAATCTGAACTTGTGGTCCCCTTCCCTAGGACAGTTGTCTGTCCCCCAATTCTTCCTGTAACCCTTCTCTACGCTGGGTGCATGCTGTCTCAGTAACCGTTTCTAGAACATAGATTCATAGATTCATAGATTCATAGATTGGTCCAGGCCGGAAGGGACCTCCAAAGGTCATCTA
>KZ506319.1:50004-60444 GCA_002844005.1 Limosa lapponica baueri | reverse complement strand
GCCAGTGTGATTTGAGGACAGGAATGGGAGCAGCTAAGCAGCTGTCCCACTGCTTAATTTAAAACATTTTTTGTTCTGAATTACTCAGCCTTTTTATTCGGGAGCTTATTTACCTATTCCAGAGTTCTGCTGTGGGAACTAATTAATGTTTCTGCAATTTTTGAGGTATAAATTAGCAAGAGCTATTATTATCACAGATTCTTCCAGTAACAGGAGCTTGCATATTTAGGGAATATGTTATATAATCCAGATGGTATGCTGCTTAAATGTGGTAAATATTCACAATAAAGAAGTGCGCAGGACATCTATCTGCTTGCAAGTATAACCAAGCATGTAAGTTTATACAGGCAGATAACCAGCTTTTTGAAACTGGTTTCACAGCTGTACTGTCATTTTTTATAAGGTCATTTTTTGGCTGGCAAAGTATCACGTGATCAATTTACCGGTGGGCAAAACAGGATTTTTGCTTTCGCTCAACTACATGCTAAGGCTTGGTCTGCAGCACAGGAGCTGAACACAAACCCAGTGAGCAATTCACAGCTGTAACGGGGTGCAGTATCCCAACGGTTCCCTCTGCCCTTCATTCTCTGAGCAGTATTTTTGCTCTTTGGTTTGACTGACTTAGTCTGAAAAAGGTAAAGCGTATTATATCAAATGATTTGTGCTGAAGGAAAAACTAACTCAACCTGATGCTCAACAGATTATTCAATTTAAAAAGATTAACTCTGTGAGGGAAAAGTGGCAGATTTATGATAGCATATAATGATATATGATTATGTTACTATAATGAGCTAAATAACTACAAACCACAAGAGGAAAGTTTAGCAGCTCATTACTATGGCAGAAACAAATGCATAGACAGAACAAGTTTTGAACCACTTAAATAAATTGACTTTATTCCTTAAGAAAACCACATTTCCTTTTGAATGAATTGTTGCTTTCTAAGTGTTATGTCGTGTGGTTTTGAAAAAGCAATAATTTTCCACTTTGGCCAAATGTTGAAGTATTATTATAAATTCATTATGGAAATGGTCATTCAAAAATCAATTTTGATTAGCAGCCTTTGAAATCAATTGATCTGTAACCTGTACTTAGCTGTACTTGCTCTACATCTTTTTTGCATCTCACTTCATTAATAGCACATTTTTCTAATGGAATCGGTAGTAATTTGGGAGGTTTGAATTTTTTGCCAAAAAAAGAAACACTATGTAAGTCTAGCTGTAGAACCAGGCATCTGTATGGAAACGTATAAATATTGTGGAACTGAAATTTTTAGAAGACAGCAAGCTTTGTCAAGCTGGTAGCAGAAATATTGATAATGAAAGAATAAGCTGACATTATTTATATGTTTAAACCTCGTTGTAGTAAGATCACATGGAAATTATTACATGCTGAAAGAATTCTGCAGGCAATGGAATCCTGTAGTTATTTATACCTGACATGATTTCTTGTCAGAAATTTTATGGAATTTGAAAAGCTGAGATTTATTTGCACATACATGTAAATGACATGACATAACAAGATGGCATTTAATAGGCATATTCCAATTATTTGCTCATTACATCACTCATTTTAAAGCTGCTTGAAGTTTTCTGGGCCATGTGTTAAGAGAACCAGAGGCAGCCAGTGCACTGTGTGAAGTGGCTAACTGCAGCTTTTCTGTCACAAATTATTTCAAAGCAAAATTTTAACTAAATGTTATGTTTGGAACAGGGTTTATTCCTTTATTAACTGTTATATTTCTAAATCTACTGTACATAAAACATTTTATAGTGATCATTTAAACTGACAGGACATTTAGTAAATTCTTCACTTGAAAATTAACCTCAGAAAATGTTTGATTTAAATCAAAACTGAAGGAAAACCTGAAATCCAAGTGGAAAAAAAAATATTGGTGAAGCTCATGTTGCCAAATTGGTGCTACACTCTTGCTCTCCTAGAAGGAGCAGGGATGTTTGCACCAGACAATCCTTTTTGCTTACTTCATATTTTAACCACTGAAGGGAGTCTTTTTTAAGACCTTGTAAAAAAAGCTCCATGTTTAATTTACTCTAATCAACCATATGTGGTTGTTAATTGAACCATTGGTTATGGGACTTATTAATTATATCTTAATTTCTAATACTTTCTGTGTAAAGCATTAAAAAAAATCTAAAGGAACCACAACTAAATGGCATGAACCAAAAGCATCCTTGTTTCATACTGCACATCTTAAAAAGGAATAAATGCGGTAAAGCTCTGACTTGTATTGCATATGCAAATCAAACATTGTACTGCCTGCAAGCAACAAGTTTCATTTCCTGTGGTTGTGTAAAATGAATGAAACCTTATCTGGCAAGAGCACCCGTTGTTACAAAAGCCTTTGTGGTTGCTTTAACTCACATGGCCTTTCTGTCTCTTGTCTAATTATTTTGGTTTTCGGGAACACTTAGCATTTAAACAAGCTGGCAATTTTCCATTTTTAATAGCGTAAAAGATGCATGAGGCTCAGATCCTCTGGAACAGACTGACTGGCCTCTTGAGCCATGCCAGGCTACTGAAGGCCACCAGCAAGAGCCAGCCTACCTGGTACCAAAAGAAACTCTCCAATTGTGCCTCTGAAGCAGCAGGGGAATATAGAAAGTATATAAAAAGTCATAAAAAAAATCTTACTGACATAGTAACTCACTGATCCTGCAGTCCTTCAACCTGAAGGTGTGCAATTGCAGTCACTCTAAGATTCATTTCCACCTCCCAGGATTAACAGTCACATGGCTACATTGTGAAATACAGCTTTTAATACTGCAAGCACGGTTCTTCTCACCCAAGTATTGTTTCGTGCCCAGTTTAAGTGCAGAGAACATCACCAAATTCTTCCCATACACCCTAGCAGTGGAACTGCAGATCAGATTCACCAGCTGCAACTGAAGTTTTTAGTGTTTCAGATGTAAGGCCAGAGTCGTCCCAGATAAACTGCTGCCACTATCACCCCACATGGGGTGGAAACCGCCACGCTGTCATGTGAGAGGTTATTCTGAAGATGAGTCATGTGAAAACACAGAAGAGAAATACAACTGCTTGCTGACACGTCTCTGACCAGGCAGTGATCTGTCTGGGGCAAGATCCCTGCATAAGCGATAAAGGAGGCACCATCTAACTCGGGAATCTTCTCAGTGCTCGTCAATGTAGAAGAGCTGTCTTGAGTCTCCACCTCTTTCTCACCTTTTGCAGTTGCAAAAGCAATTGGGAGTTTCTACCTTTTTCCTTCACCTGTTGTACTCAAGGAAGCACTACTTTTTAGTCCACTCCTCCCATAGCCATCCCTCTGCCTTTTTCCACACACATAGAATGCATTACATAAAGCCTTTGTCCCTTTCTTATAGGGTTCCACTGTTTCATCATTTCACGGAAGAGTTAAAAGTCCCATTTTTGGTGTCATGGTTTGTTTTACCTGACCAGTGTTCCTGCTGCAACCTCTCTCTTCCTCACTCCGTCTTTTAGTTTGCCACCCACATTTATGACGTCTGCACATACATTAGAACAGGAATGGTGTATTTCTCTGTATTTTCTTTGGGAAGCACTTAGCAGAAATTTGGTCCTGGTGAATACAACAATGCAGTAACACTAGTATTTTCCTACATCGTGTCTCTTCACTGGGTAGTTCCAGTAACACTTTTTGCACTGCTTTTCAGATGCTGAGGGATAGATACTGCAATCCAAAGGAGCATTTGATTGCTTATGGCAGTTCTTTTTCAGACTTCTGATTCAGAGGCAGTTCTCTGCCTCAGGTATTTTTTCCTGAGCAACTCAACAGTGTAACTTAAAACAATTTAAAAGAAATCTTTACCCATAGGTCTTGAGAAAACCCTGGATCCAACTAGTTTCAATCCAGTTCTGTCATGGTTGGCTGTTCTCCGATTTTCTAAGCCACTCTGCCAGCCCTGTAGATTATAAAGATATTTAATTGATTTAACAAAGGAAAGCCTGGGAGCATGACGAAAGGGCAGCAATTACAGAGACAGAGAAAATACACGTCATGCCTTCCCTAGCAGTGATGTGTATAGCAGACATTCTGGAAACGGTTCAGTTTTTTCTCTTGCAATGCATATTAAGTGCTCTCTGCAAAGTTATACCTCATCTGATGCCAAGTGTCTCATTTTTTTTCACTGCTCATCTCAAAAGGATATATTTTTAGAAGGCTTTCAGCAAGGAGTTAATGTTTTGTAAACAGAAAAGTCAGGATAATTATCAAAAGCCAAGCAATAAAGCACTGTACCTAAAACCACATCAAAAGGTGGTTTTGCTGCCTCTCATAAGAGCTCTTTGGTTTTTTCAGCCAGGCTCTCCAGGCAGTAAATAGAGGTGGCTGTGTATTTATTCCGAGGAAGGACATGCATCATTTAATACTCAGCTTTCCAAATTTCTGGGCCGCCTTCTACATAGGAGCAAATATGAACAGCTTTGGTACAGTGTGCGTAGTGTCTTTATCTAATATAGTCATCCACTAGTACTTCACCAATCATGGGTATCAACAATTCAGGTATTTTGTGGTGGAGGATCATAGGTTCTCAAGAAATGAATCATCTAATCCT
Source organism: Limosa lapponica baueri (assembly GCA_002844005.1). Classification (NCBI taxonomy): domain Eukaryota; kingdom Metazoa; phylum Chordata; class Aves; order Charadriiformes; family Scolopacidae; genus Limosa; species Limosa lapponica. The sequence continues at coordinate 55,873 of KZ506319.1, read as the reverse complement.
TGCAGATTCTGCCAAAACACATATTAAACTGTGAAACTTCAGAGGAAATCTTTCACCACTCGATGAGTTCATTGCATTTCTACTAAAGAATTGGCTCACTTTGCCTTATTTATTACCACCTTAGAAAACATGACCAGAATGAACAGACAGACCCCGAGTTTTGCCTGGTATTACTTACTTGGTCAAACTTCGGTAGTAAAGGGAAAATGTAGAAAAAGACAGGAGATCTTTCTTAACAGGAAAAAGCTTATACACTGCATGATCTGTAAGGGACAAATTCCATGCCATACAGCACCCAGGCGCTCGGGTGATAGGCACAGGTATTTCATTTCTAAACAAACAGACTGAATAGCTGCACAACTGGCCCAGCAAGTCAAGTTTTCCACTGGTGAGTGGAGCTGTGCTGAAATGTTTCAGTCTGAGTAAGACTGAGGGAAGAAAGACAACAGCTCCATATTTTTTCTGGCAATTAGAGGAATATCCTGATGGCACATTCTACTTGGTTGACTTCAGTCACATATAAGGGAAAGAGCATTATTTCAGAAGGGACTTTCAGAGAAGGTAGGAAAAGGGATCGTTAATAGGAATGTGCAATTAGTGTGCAATGTGCCTGGAATCAGGAAGAGGTTGTTGAGGCAGGAGGAAGGAAGAGAATTAAATCAGGCTATGGTTGGTGTAAATCTTATGCCATGCTTTGAGGTCATCCTTATGGGAGCAAGTAACATTTTCTTTTAGGATGCTGGCACAACTTGTAAGTTGTAAAATTCCTTCCTCAGCAATTCATTTGTCCTTTACTGTTAAATACCTTCTTTTGTTGGTACAATTTATTTACTACTCCTGCTGGCAAAACTCAAACTGCTGGTTGGTTGGTAATATGATACTTTAAAGAAAAAAGCAGAAGATAAGACATGTAGGGTATGCGTGGGACAAAAGTAAAACATGCCCCAAAAGCAGAATGACTGAGGCAGCCAAACACCATACAGATTTATCTCGCCACTTTTCAGAAGCAAGAAAAGCCTCTAGCTGAACTCAATCTGGAGTCAGTCCTGCACCTCTAGTTCAATTTTACTTGCAGACTGTAGCCCCCTGTGTTCGATGAAAGGAGTTTCATTTAAATAAGAGCAGTCTGAGAAAGGAGAGGTTTAAGGTACTCTTAAAGGTATTTGGAATAAATAGCCCCGTCTCCAGCAGTGCGTAACGCACACGGGATGGGAAAAGACTTTACTCAACTGAAAACAAAGCAGTGCTGTTCATTTAAATATTGCATTATTGTATTTAAATTAAAAGTAATTCCCTTAGGAGCTGAGCATCCTGGACCTGATCCAGTGGAGTACTTACTACTTAGCTTTGAACGCAAGTGGGCTGTTGACTGCATTCAGCTGATCTATTGCTTGAAATGAAGCACATCCTTGAGATTTTTGCTTGATGGGGATCACAGTCCACAGCACCTTGTGGGACCAACTCTCATGTAGCTTTTATATTATTACCCCTTACAGAACAGCATGATCATTTTTCCATAGTTAAAACTGATGAACTAAAAACCCCCACAACAGTAATGAAATACAGTGACAGAAATGGAGCTGATACCATTGCAGTAGTGTTAAAATGTGTGTGCAATATCTGTTTTCAGGTTACCAAGGCAGCTTTCACTCAATACAAAACTGTTTCCACTATGGAGACTGCTACAGAACAATGGACCAGTCTGTCACCAGTGATGTGCTAACAGGGGAATCCCATTGCTTTAATCCTCTGAGACAGAATGGCTATCACATACTCAATGCACCTTTAGCTTCAACAGGTAATTTAACGCGCCTATAAAAAATTATTCATATGATATTTATAGCAGGAGGGGAAACGAACACATTCTATAGTCGACGTTATTACAAAAATATGTTCGCATAAAAAATTCAGTCACTGAAATTCATTTGCATCTATAAAAATCCCAGAAGGAAAGCCAGTTTGTTTTCTTTAATTGTCCTGCGTTTGACTGATGGACAAATTTTCCTTTTGTTTTACTGGATGTCATAGGCAACACATACCTTCACGACCGCTGACAAACCGACACTTCCCACATTTATTGTGTGGGCTAGTCATGTACATCTCTTCAGGTATGTGCAGGCAGGTTTTATAATCAGATCAAAGTTGAGAAGACAGTTAACTCTGAAGCAAATAGCAGCAGAGGACTTCCTGTCCGTGGAAGAATAAAAGGATGGCTTTGTTTTGCAATACTGATATTTACAAAATGGAAAGGTGCTGCTTTTTATAAAATCAGCTAAGAATATTAGTTTCCTTTTCATTCAGGAGTTCCTTTATGCTGTTGCACGTTTGTGGCAATTGTATTCTCCCATTTAACTACATATTTGCATAACATAAAATTTGCAAGAAGTTATTATAGCTAGATTACTATAATACTTCAATATTTAAGTATTCACTTTTATAAAGCATTTTTTCCTACTTTTAAAACCACAATTAAGAATTGTCAGAATTACTGAAATCAAACAAAATGTGAGTATTGTCAGAGCCATGAAACACTACCATTTACTGCAATCTTTACTTACGTATCTCCAAGAAACTTTTCTTCATGTCTGAATTCAGGAGGGCACCTCGGTTAAGGACAATAGTGAAAACATATGCTTAAATGCTTTTTGAAATGGGGCCGGAGTCAGACCACAAAATTAGAGTTGACTTTCCTGTTTGTTTTGTATTAAAGGAGACTCTGTTCAGAGAAAGCGCGCATGTATTTGCCTGTTGTTCCATACTAGAAAGTCTATGCATCAGTAACAAACACAAGGGAAAAGCCTCAGATGAAGTTTCAACTTCAACTTTGAATTCTTTTGTATTATTCATAAGCTTGATGTTGCTAAAACATAGTTTTTTCATGTTAACATCAAATTTCAAGTTTAGATTGACAGCCTGCAATATTTAAAGAACAGACTAAATAAACTTTCCAAAAGAAATTGTAGGAGCAAAGAATAATACTATGGCAAGACACCAACTTCAACAACAGTTGATTTTTCTGTCTGGGGCTAAACTATTATGAAATGTTTCTGTGTAATATTTTTGTTTTTAGAGTGGTTGTTGAGGTATGCAAATACTTAAAAGGCTGAAACATAAATATATATTAAATATATAAATCTTATCTCATCTTTTTGCGTGTAAAATAGAACCATTCAGGTTTGCAAGATTCATCAAGGCTATGCATTAATTTTTTTTAGGCTTTTATAGCACCATTAATATTAAATGAGATCTCATCTCACAGGAATGCCAAATGTGACTGGCAAACAGCTGTTCCATGAATCACATTAACAGTCAATAAATTTTTATTTTCTGTTCAGGACTTTGTATAGTTTACTCTATCTGGAATCTAATAATGATTTCTGGGGTGTATGCTTATCTTGGGTTTTGTCCATCTGTGGTTGTATATCCACCCTGTATACAGGCTCATCAAACAGAAATTAGCATAACATAAACACTCGCAAAACTTCCCAAAATACTGGTCACTCCACTTGGACCAACACAGCACAGGGCAGATAAACAGGCCAAGTTCATCTTCCAGAGACTTTGGACATACGCTGCATGCCAGATTTCTGCAGACAGCAGAATTTGACCTGTAAACTATCAGTAAATTAATACGTCATAGGAAAATGCAGAAATGTAAATAAGATAATTTGGTCTCAAATAATAAAAACATACCTCATAGTAAAATACCTATAATTAAATTCTAAGGAGAAAGCCGACGGTTCTTTCTGAAATCAGGACCGGCTGTATAAGACTACAGGATCTGTCATTACTGGTGGTGGCGTGGTGCTGCACAGCCAGGAGGCCCGAGTTAAGCCTGGTGCAGCGTTTGATTCAGCCATATCTGGACACGTTCTCCTGCAGAGTTAGGCAGGCTGAAGAGATGAGAGAAAGACTGAAGAGAAGGAAAGGCTCATTTTCCAGATGGGGAACTGAGGCACAGAAAAACAGTTTTTTCCCATTGGCTCCACAGAGCTCCTCTCAAGCAGAGAATGGAGCCAGGTCCCAGTGCTTTAACCATGAGGATCAGCCACCCACACATTGACTTGCAATTCACACGAATGCAATTTTTAAGAGATATATTTTCTACATCTACTTAGTTTACAGGTGTGTTGTTAACTAGAAGAATCTTGTTCCATGTGTTGCCTCAGCTGACTTAATGCTGCTGCTGCTTCATAAAATTGTGGTCAGTGGGCGGAGTGCACAGAGAGACACTTTTCTAAAGACCCAACCCAAATCAGGTGGTACAGGGTAAAACAGAATATGTATGTTAAAGGATAGACATAAGGGGTCAATGTTTCATGCAGTAGTTTGGGGAGGGGGTAGTGGGTGGGTTAGAAAACCATTGAAGATAACTTGGGAAGTTGCACAGCCCCAGGCAGACAGCAGGGCCATGGGGCAGATAAGGAGGGTATGGTTGGTGTGAGGATAAATGCAGGCACAGGGACAAATGCAGAAAGGAGAAGGGCACAGCAAGGGGTGAACACAGCAGAGGGGAAGGAAGGCAAGAGCTGGACTGCAGTAAAATGAGTATGTGCATGTGAGCCTTGACTGGCCAGTTGCAAAAGCAGGATATAGTGGGGCATAATAGGACATTTTCATGTCCTTTGGGATATACAATAAACATTTTTTTCAGAATCCCTGGCACTTCAGCTGCCAAAGCACCTGGTAGCAGGCAAACCTATTCCTTTCCACAGGGACAGACAGTTCAGGGACAGTTCTAACAGCTGTGGAAGTTTTGCATTTGAAAAGGAGACGGACAAATAAATTCCCCACCACAGTGACTTTCTGGTAGCCTGGCAAGTACCAGCCAGCTCGGCCAGATGAGGAGCCAGCAGCGTGGTGGGCTTTGGTGGGCTGAGGACAATATGGTGCGCAGCTCCTTCCTCATGTCCTGTGAGCCTGACCTGACCCAGACATGCTTCCACAGACCTCACTTCTGCAGTATGTGCGGATCCAATAATTGTAGAATCCAGATTTCTTCTGGATCTTAACAGCAGCTGGGAGACACATGGAACATTTTTCCAAAGTGCCATTAAAAGGAAAAACACAGAAAACAAGAGGACTGCATCACTTTTAGTGCACACTTAGCTAGGATCCTTGCCCGCTCATTGTTTTGACATCCTATTCAGATAATGACTGTAAAGTCCCGAGAGAGTCATACGCTGATACTTGCACTGCACTTGCAAATGGGTAGCTTTCCACAGAAATGAATGGGAGCTTCATCTACTGTGACACAAATGCCCATGGAGATTAGTTTGTGTATCTCCTGGGCAAGGCTTTGATGGTAAATCCTATTGTCTTTTCATTAACACTGTGCTGTACTGTATAAACCCAGGCCTCAAACCATGCTTCCTTCCTTATATGTACTGTGGTACTAAATCATGTCCATGCAACTTGTCACACTTTCAGGCTATGATGCAATCTCTGAAGCACAGTGTGTATCTGAAGACATGGTCTCCAACGGAACTGATGAAAATGGATTCTTCCAAAACAGCGCCTTTGATCACTGTTTGAATCACATTCCTTCCATCTACACAGATACCTAAGGGCAGTGCTGACCTTGTTTCCTTTATTATACCTATAACTGTGTATGTAATAACAAAGGTGTTGTTCAAGTACTTTTATTTAGTCTGTATCCCTATATGTGCTCATTTAAATAAACACCTCACATTTACCAAACCATTTTATACATGAATAGTCTGTATAAGATAATATTGGAAACTGTTCCTTTGCTGTGGCACTTTGAAATTCATGCTTTAAGGGAATGAGGAGCATTTCAAGCAGCTTGTTTTGTAAGTTCTCTCAGTAATGTGTAAATGTAAGTTATATAATAAACTTGTAAAGAAGG
>KZ506319.1:6356-18955 GCA_002844005.1 Limosa lapponica baueri | reverse complement strand
TTTGCTTCTTTAGATGAAAAGTATTTTGTTATTTCTCTATTTTTTTTTCAAAAAGTTTGTCTCTGATTCATTTGCATGCCATCATTGCACTAGCCATGAAAAATACTGTAAAGTGTTTTGAGAAAAACAAAACACAGCTGCAGACTCGGTCAGTAAGAAAGCAAATTAAGGAGGTGTGGGCTCTGCAGATCTCCCTACGAAGCTGGGCAGCTCTCAGGAATGGGATTCCTGGCCTTGTGCGTGCCTTTGGAAAGACAGGCATTAAGATGGTCAAAGTGCCTAGACATATTTAAAAACAAATTTGTAATCCCAGGACTGAGGAGCATCAGGAAGGAAAGAACCATTTCATGATGTGAGACAGTCCATGAGGAAAGGAATGTAAAAAATTAACTATCTGCAGGTACATGAGACTTTTGAATTACTTGAACATAAGTGTATATTTACTATTGGAAGAGCATGAGAAACAGTCAATTTGCACCTTGATCAAAAAAGCACATTTCTTAATGGGGAACAGAGTCTGTTGTGAAAAACCAGGAAGGTTCTCCCAGGGAACTATGCATATGACTGTTATTTAAACCACATTTTGTAAAAAGAAATGTTTTGTATTTGCTCTAGCTTATGTGGCCTGGACACTTTTGAATAGATTGTACCAATAAGAGTATAAAAACCTGACAGTAATTAGTAAATGAAACCAGAAATGCTTCCACTAAAGACAGTTGCATAAAATAAAAGTGAAAATAGTGCGAGATCACAACTGGCCCACTGTTAGATCCATAGGGGATCACCCTATGAAGTCAGTAGTGAGGTTGTCACTAATGTTGCCTAGCTGAGGGCAATATCCAAAGAACCAGGTGGAAGGGCCAGCAAGGAGAAACAAGAGAAAAAAGTTACCTACTGTAAATAGAAGTAATACCAAAATAAGCCTGCTGGTTTGGGTGGGGGCTTTTTCAGAAATGTTCTAGCCCAGGCTCTTCAAGCCTTACTCATGAATGGTAAGACATACCTGTAAGTATACAGGTAAGTAAAATGCATAGGTGGGCGAATCACTGCCTGGTCATCTGTGGTAGATCTGGAGCCCTTACTGGCATGGACTGCAATAAAACATGCAGTGACACTCTGATTTCAGGAATAGAATCCACAAAGTCTTTCTTTACATTTGGATTTCTCTCTTACGTTCTGGCAAGCTAAGTAGAGACATAACTCTGTGACTAATCCTAATGTTGCAGTAGTAAAATATTGCGCAAAAAATAGGAAAACCAGACCCACTTGCCCATAAGAATGATTTAATTAAAGTTTCCACTGTTCCAAAATAGGTATGTTTCACATCATAAAGAATTTTTCTGTCATGAAAATTATTTTTTTAAGGGGAGGGAGAATTTTGTTTGCAGCAACTGACTTTATTGGTAGGCAATTAAATATTTCTTTGGATTGCTGTTCAAAATTAATTACTCATTAATGTGGAAAAAACAGCTATAGTCTTGCTGTGGATTCAGAGGTTTCCAACTGGGTGCATCTAATTCCAAGAAGAAAAAATAATAATAAAAAAAAAAAGACCTAGAAAAAGTATTATAATTACTGTCATACGAAAACCTGCTTCAGTCCAGATGTAGAAGCTGATACCACAGAAATGTTAACATCTAGCAGTTTGCTGCAGGGCAATGACAAATGAATCTTCCATATGTTTGCAGAAAGGACATATTACGTGATCCTTCCAGAATCCCTTGGGTTTGTTTTCTTTTTTCCAAAGCTCCTGCAGAAAATGCAAATCTACAATAATCTGAGACTTTGGACAGTGTCACAGACACCTCTGTATAAAACTTGGAGCCTAGACTTGCATACCTAACCAACGTTGTCAACTCTGTACCCTCGCAAATAATTCCACTCCAAGTAATGAAATCAGCAGAGTGAGTAAATGTTAAAGAACTGGTTCCTAATTTCAGGTTCTCTCCAGTGTACAAACAAAGCTTGTTGCTCTGAGATAACCTAGGGGCTTGCGGTGAGGACAGAGGATTGACAGAATTGTCAGGTGTTAGGAATTGCATCTTCAGAAGCTCCGATCTATTTAGCAAGGGAGTCAATCCTCAGAAATCAGAAAATATTAATGACAACAAATGCTACATGCAGAATTCCTGTTGCACTCAGTAGCAGCTTGCATGCAGAAAGATTTCAGAAGTGGATATCGTAGCTAACTTTGCTTTGCTCCCCAAATTTTATGAATTTGACCAAAGTCTATGTGGCTTCAGCCTTAATAAAAAACAATAAAATTCTGGGATGATTTAGGCTGGAACAACCTCTGAGTGACTTGTCTAATCCAAATCATTCCATTTCAATCCAAATTGATTTCATTATCCCTAACTCATTTATTTAAATAAATGGACTCAGAAGAGATCACAGAGTTTAATTATTGGAAACATTAGTTGGCACTAAGTTTGGAATTAAAATTATTCGCTTTGAAGTCCTTAAGTGCACAGTATGACAATACCAGTTGTCAAGGAACATTTTTTCCTTGGTTAAAGAGGACAAGATGAGCATAAAATAGAAGAATGAAACCTTGAATTATCCACATAAGATAATTCTTCCTGTCAGCTGGAGAGTTACTCACTTTAATTCTCTTATCAAATCATTTAGTTTTCCATGCAGATAGGTGCAAGAACTTGGGGACAAATTTCCTAAGATGTAAAAATCTGAAATGACACCAAAGAAAGTTTGACTGATGATGTGATTATGCATATTAAACAGTATTGGCCTTGCTACTGATGCCCTAGGAAAGCCAATTGTAACTGTTCACCTGTTAGACTTTAGTCTGGGGCAGACACCTGTCATTTCATTACAGAAGGCAATCAGGATGGTGAGGCATCATTTGCCCCTGTCCCTGGTCACCTTCTTGTCCTTCATGTGTATGGAAACAGCAAGGTTTCGTAATGGGTTTGCATCTACTTTGCCACAGCTGACATGTTGTTCTAAAACTGAGTTATATCCCCCTCCCCCCCCAACTTTCTCCTCTCCAAACTGAAGACCCCTCTCATAAGGTAACTCCTCCATCTCCCTGTGCAGTTAAGTTCCCTACCTCTTGCTCTTCCTTAAACTCGCTTCATCACTCTGGAGATGAGTAACGATCTGCAGCAATGCAGTGAGAGAGATGGTATGGAATACCGTGCCATCATTCAAACAGCCAAAGTAAAGGCTTTTGGTTCACTCACATAGTTCAGAAAAATGGAAGAAAAGGAAAATAAGGAATTTGGCTTGGCAGTCGACGCAGTCACTGGCACAGCAAAACAGAGAGAAAACAGTACTGTGTATGCAGTATATCTACAATGACTGTGCATTACAGTCAGTGAAATGGGCTGGAGTCCATCTTACTTTGAGATTTAAGGAGTAATATAACACTGAATATGACTTTAGAAAAATATCTGGGAAGGAGACTATTCAATTATTCATTTTGTACACTAATATTTCCTTAAATCATCATATATATATATAAGAAACCGCAGCCTTCTATCCAAAGAACTTGCCTTGTGGGTGCTGCTGGTATTTCTATTTGCAGATTATTTTCTTTTGAAAAGAGCTTTGCTCTATCCAGACACCTTAAAAAAGTATCCAGATTTTCCCAAGCAGACAGCAGTTTTAACAGGAGGTTTGGGACACTCCTGGGAGCAGAGATGCAGTTGTAAATCGAGTGCATACCAAGTTGTACATCAGATTATTTGCTATAGCTACATGTGTTTTTCAGTTTTTCCTCTTGGCAGTTCTAAGTTTGCCACTTTCACTCACTGTCCCCCAAACCCCTGTGTGCTGGAAAGCATTCCAGCAGATCATCTACTACATTAAAAAAATAATTCAGCTTTGTATAATTTCTTTACATCTTGCATTGAGCAAGGGATTATTAGTACAAGTAGCAGAAAAGAATTATGTTTATATCACTGCACTCATCTTTACAGCAGCAGTGAAAAAATGTAGAAGTAAAATACTGAAGCCTAAATCTCTCTCCAGACCACTTTGTTACACAGAGCTGTTCAGGGCAACATCTGACATTTGGCTAGAAAAATTACGTGTAGATATGCAAGCCTCAAATAATCAGAACCATACCAACAATGTAATGCATCTTTTTTTAATTATACAAAAGTCCCCCCCAAATTATTCAAACATTAACAACTGATCCACTTAATACAAAACCAATTCCTTTAGGCAAAACAGTAGAGCAATGTACCTTTCATTTTTAATTAAACATTATCATTGAAAATTTTAGTATGTATGGATTTGACTAATTATTATTCTAAATGGTGTTTTGTCTTAGTTTCCTATGCAATCTCTCCACACCTTTGATACGCCACAGCGCACTTCCAATACACACGTAATAAAGCTGTCTACATGAGGCCTTCAGAAACAAATAGTACTGTTTAGTTCCAGCTGTACTGAGTTAAACAACATTGAAATTACGTATAAACCATGAAGGACATTCAAAATCCTGAAGCCTGTGTGACAAGAGGCCATTCCAAATCAGTCTGTCCCCAACCTGAACAGAAGGTGCCTTAAAGACAGTTCATGGAGAAAACAATGCAGAGGTGCTGGATTTCAGCCTATATCAAAACTTCTCTGCAAATTCCTCCCATTCCCATCTTGCCAAGTGTACCAAATTACCTACTGTTCCCTGACCCTGCTGAATCCAGTGAATCATGCTCTTAGGCAGTCAAGTAAATCGGCAACCCAGACTGTCTGCCCATCCTCTCTCACTTAGTCTTCAGGCTCCACATCAATTAACTCATCCATAATATTCAGAACCGGGCTTCCTTTCCAGCTAATTGATACACAAACAACACATTTTTGACTACTGTCATGAACATGAGAAAGCTACAGAATGTACATGGCTCGGAGACCTCATTCCGAAGTCAGGGAGCCATCTAACCTCAGCAAGGAAACAAATTCAGAGTCATAATCAGTTGGCTGCTTCCACCAGCTTAAGGGGGAAGGGATTTACCATGGCTCTGGAAAACCTATTTTAGGAACTTTATAGTGCTAGGGAGACAGAGCTGTGAGCCTGGTAGCTCTAACATGATCATAAAGCAATGCAGGGGACTAATCCCCTTCTTCTCGCTGTTGTGACTTCTCAGTGACTAAGTGTCACTCTACCCTCGTATTAACTAACATTCTCCTCAGAAATGAAAATAGCGCTGCCTGCCACTCAGCTCTTCTCCAGCCCATTTACTCTTTAGAATATACAGATTGTTCTCTGCTTGTTTCTTCTGGGGAAGAAGATGGCTGACCAGGGTCACGAACCACCCCTGAATCCTGACTGTCAGCTTCAGTAGCTGAAATAAAGGTGAAAAATAGAAAAAGGTCAGAGTTTAACAGAGTTTAACATGAACAAAGCGAGCCAACCCCCCCAAACTCTGGATTTCTGTTTGTATTACAGCTGGTATCAATCACATTTCCAGAGGTAAATTCTCAATGCAAAATGACTTTTGTCGATCCAGTTTGGTTTTCAACCCAGTTAATTCAAAGGCAAGTGTTGAAGCTGCACTGGAATAGAAGTATGAGGCAGACTCCTTTGCCCACTTAACTGCAGTGAATCTATGCTGTGCCTATTTAACACTCCTGTGAATTCTGAAAGGCCTTGACAGACTAAATAATCCCTTCTTAAAATCCAACTAGGGATTTTCATTCTATAAAGTATTTACTTGTCAATTTGCATGAAAAGCTCCCTCATTTCCTCACAGGAGACTTGGGGTTTTGCTTGTTTTTCTGTGGCTTGCTCTTTTAGACAGCCAACAGTCTGCAATCAGACTCTATCCTCAGATGCTGTACTGGCTGTTTTACTGGACATACCTTGTGTTTATTTTGTCAAATGTCCATAACATTACTGGTCAATACTGCATGAAATTGTGTAACAACATGGCCTATACTTCACATCACCACTGTAAACCTAACTGGCCTCAGTCATTCAACTGCAGTCAACTACTGACTCAAACCTTTCTGGCAGCAGCTTCTAGCCTTGGAAAATCTTTTTCAGACAGGACTTGGGTTTTTTTTCCATTTGTCTTCATCTCAGATTCCCTTCAGGGCAGAGATCACAGACATTTCTTCTCACCAGTTGTCCCCTGGTAGACTTTTTCTATACCCATTTTCCTGCAACAGTTTTGCCAGAGAGCCCATTTCACCTCAATTCTGGAGGTCTCTCTGGAGGAAGGATGTTCCCAAGTCTAACTGCAGGTTTGAGTCAGTTCCCTACTTGGGAAAAAAGACATGATGCAATCCTAACACATCCCTATGTACTAAATGGTACAGCTTTTCTCTTTTTTTTTTTCCCCTTCAATCCTCTTTAATACCAGAATCAAAGAATTACTAGTTTAACTGTAACTTCCCTCTACATCTGCATCTTCTGCTGGCAGGCTATTTTGTGTATGACCTCATTCAGAAGTATCCCCCCCTCACTGGGTCACAATTGCAAATTCCTACATATCCTGGAGCAAAAATGCTATGTAGTGGAATTAATTTGTACTTTCTTCATAGTACTAAGAAAACTGGCTTCTTCTCTGAGCAGCACAATCCATGATGCATTATTTCCTATGGCTTTGTGCCTGGGTTATGATTTCCCTGGTGTGTAATAAGGGCTGAGGTCATTAGATGGCATTTTGCTCTCTGGGGGGTGCTCTCATGACCTCTCTTCTCTACCCAGTTGCCTGTTTCCATGATTGTTTAGCCAGTACAACTTCACTCTACCAGTACAGCACTGGATTTCCTGTTTTCCTCATGCAATACCACTACTTCTCTCCACTCCCCCATTTTTGCCAGCTACTCCTAGTTCCTTCCCATTCCCGCACACTCCAACAGAATAGTTGCAGCTCCCTACAGGTTCTCTGCCACTGCAGTATCCCCCAGCTCTTTTGTCCCCTCCAAATCACAAACCCCATTAATCCTCACAAACACTTTCCAGTTTGCCTGCCAGCTCTCAGTTTGCTCTCTTCTACTCAAACTCACCCCATATTATTTCACCTCCAGCACACCAGTTTCTCCTACACACTGCATTAAAGTCCTATTGCCTTTGTCAGTATCTTAAAATAACTCTTCATTTCTACAGTGTCTGTACACCCCCTCACACTGCCATATTCTTCATATTCTCCTTGTCCACCACATCTCAGGAGAGATGGGGAGGTGTCCCTGCCCAGGGCAGGGGGGTTGGAACGCGATGATCTTTAAGGTCCCTTCCAACCCAAACCATTGTATGATTCTATGATTTTATGACTCTATGATCTCCTGCTTACTTTTCTTTGGCTTTTCAGCCAGACAAGAAGCAGGTATGCTCTGACTGCTCTGGAGATACATGCCCACTGCTGGGCTGACTGGCAGGCTCTTGGTTGTTGGCCAAGGTACACACACGTCAGTCAGGAGCTGAGTGCAAGCTGACAGGCAGCCAAACACCACAGCATGGCTGCAAACAAACCATTTTGTGGGAGGCATCTGTTTCCCTTGCAGATCAATATTGTGTAGGCCTGTGATCACAACAGATATGTTGGGCTGAAAATAACTAATGGGCTGAAAAGTTATGAGAGGACTGACATTAACAGAAAAGGAGACTGCATGAGCCTTATGTTGTTGAGGAACCAAGCCAAAAAAACCCCAACTTCTATTTTGTCCCACAAAACCACCATCGACATCTTTTCAATTCAAATGACATAATTACACTCTTCTATTTCTCCTCTCTCTTTTACAACAGATTCGATTTTTCACTGGGTGATTATGGTAATCTATTTCATAAACAGTCAGATGAACAATATTTTATTCTCATGTTCAAGAAGAGAAATAAAGTTGTTTTTATTTATCTGCATTTTCAAAAAGAATTTAAAATAAAACTGGCCATTCACTCATTCAGTGCTAGTGGTTAATTCTCTAAGCAGCTCTACCCTCTTGTGGTCACAGCTAGCTGCAGCCAAATGAAAAACTTGCAAATATAATCACAAATATGTCCACATGTAGGCACAATACATGAAAGAGACAGAAGTGAAAGGCACAAAGATTTAACCTGTGCCAGAAATTTACAAACCTGTGAGATTCAATAGAACAGCTTGAGATTTTGAAGATTCAATCATTCTTTTACAGCAATTAGATGGCAGGATTTTCAGATAAGCAAGAAATTTCCTATTGTTCATGCTGTTAGTCTGCATTTTTTTAACATTTTGTCTAAAGTGACAGAGAGCCAAATAATTTTTAAAATATGTCCCGCAAACTAGCTATTTAGAAAAATATTTTCATTTTGAGAACATCAACAGATCATAGTCTGGAATGGCTCTGGGTCCTGGGGCCCCCATTATCTGTGTGCAATTGAGGTGCTTGTCAGCTGGAAAGCCCAGGCATGTCAGGCTGCTTTCCCTTTTCCAGGTTCCCAGAGCTGTACAAGCTGGAAATCTGTCCTGGGACTTCAGGAACTCAGTCCTGGCTCCATCACAGTGATCTGTGAAACCCTGAAACCTTGGGGGCCTCCACCTCTGTGGTTAGGTATTGAAACCAGGTTAAAATTGAATCTCCCAGGACTCATGTCGTACTTCTTACCTTGGGTTTCCTTGGTTGTTTCAGCCAACACATTCAGTGAAAGGGGAGGTGGAATGTAATGAATCCCTGGCAGAAAACTTGGTGGGATGAACTGAGGCAGAGGTGTGTAGTACCCTTGATGAAAATCTCCACCTCCATCTGGAATCTGCAGAAACACATGAAACAAAGCATCTTTCATCTAAAGACTCTCCAGGACACATCTGCAGTATAAAACAATTTGTTTCACTTTTTACCTGTGAATATTAGATTTTTTTGTCCATTTTGTGGCCCTATGCTGCCACGTCTGTGCATGTATTAGCATATGCAAAGCCTGTGCATAGTGTAACATGCTGAAAGTGACAAGTAGCGGCTTCTCAGACCATGTCCAAGCTGAAAATGACCTTCTAAGTCCTCATCTTCCGTTCTGGGATGTCATTAGAGCAGTTGGTTTAAACCAGGAGCAGCTCACCTTCACCACTGACCTGGTGTACTTGCCACTGAACATGTTTGGAAGTCTTCACTCAACAGAGAGGGAACCTAGGAAAATGCTCCTTGCCACCACCTCCCTGTTAGTTATGGGTTCTCCCCCCTGAGCACAGTGAAGTGGGTGGTTCTACCTACACTAAAGGACTGGTGTGCACCACAGGGTGTCTCACAGCTCTGGTCTTCTGTGATCACCAGACCTGTGAGAGCATGATAAAAATCATTCCACGTGCCAGAAAAGATTTCCATCCCTCAGACACACCAACATCAGAGAAACAGGAGCATTTCTCTCTTGGATCTGGCCGTGCACCCTGGTACAGATAGAACTTGTATGAAATCTTTCCATCAGCTTCAGGACAGTCAAAACTACATACAGTGATGGTCAAGACAAGGCATTTCCCAACCTGTGCCTATCCAGCCCACCAGGACTCAGACCAGTGCTAGCCACCCTCTTTCTCAATAACCCCTAAAATGTGACAGGGAATTTCTACGCAAGCATTTCTATGCAAGTCTTGAGGCAGATCACTCTACCTCAACATGACCTGATGAATTGTGCTCAATGCAAACAGAAGGGCGCATGGCAGCTGGAAATCTGACAATGTGCCCAATCTGTGGTACAAAAATCGGACACCACCAGTTTAAACCAACATGACTGACAGCACTGAAAGGACCTGGAAGTGCCCAAACACACCACTACAACTGACCATTTAGCATCTTGTTTCTTTACCATGTCCATGTGCTTTGAAGGTGTGGGCCCTATGATGACAAACATCATTTTTCATCTGAAACTTCTGTTAAAAACAACAGTTTTCCGCTGTTTCCAAACAGAAATATCTGACCGTGCTGATTTGCTTCCTTGTGGAAGCTGATTTTCCCCTGTTGTTCTCTGTGGCTGTGGTGCCTTGGCCAAGCCCTGACACTCTCCCTCCCTGTTAAATGTGTCCTGCAAGGAAGAACTGGAGCCTCCAAATGCGTATTCTCTGCCATCTGTGGTGGCACAACGTGACCGTATTAAGTGTGCAACTGCCGTCATTCCAAAAGGCTGTTGCAGATGTTAGAACATAAAAGCCCCAAAACACTTCACAAAATGTGGCTCCTTGCTAGTGCATGGGTTTGCTCTTCTGGGTTCAGGTCAGACCATTAACATCACTATTTGCTAATCTTTTCTTCAGCATCATGTATCAAAATGCTGTGAAGTAACTGGTGAGCAGGGTAGCTTTTCATGGGTACTTTAACAACAAGAACACAGCTAAAAGTAAAGACAGCAGTATTTCCAGAGGTAATTACAAGACCGCTACTTACTGACACAGAAGCTGCATTCCCTGGCCCATAGTTGCTAGAAATGTGTCGGAAGCCTCTCTGAAATGATATCCCTGGAGGTGATGGTGCTCCCCTACAGCTTGATTGATTGATGGCAAATCCCATAGGAAATGGGTGGTAAGGATATACCCCAGAATACCCAGGGTACACTTTTGGAGGTTCTCTCTCCAGGTATTCTGGGTTGACCATGTATTCTGGAGGAAAAGCAGAGTGAGCTAGGAAACAATGAGAAAAGAAAAAAATAAAAGTATCCATGTAATTCTATGGAGTTCAGTAGAAGTAGCTGCAGGACCAAATCCCACTCTCAGGCAGGAGAATCTAGCCCTTTGGTTTCATGCTTAGCTCCTCATGAATTTATTTTGTGATTTTGTAGGGGACTAAGGAAAGGTGCAGCAGGTGATACTGTAATGCAGAATGATCTGCATTCTTTTCTGCCTTGTGCATTGTGAAGCTAGTCCTTAGTAAAGCACTGCCCGCAGAATCCTATTCTTTCAGCACATCGGAAACAGGAAAATAACCTGCTGTAAGAATTAACTCTAGCAGAACTTAAAACAAAAATCTACAGAAATAATTGAGGTCTAACTTTATTCCTATCTGTCACTTCTCAAGTTAATTTACAGACAAAGGCTTGATTTTAGGGACATATACAGGTAATTTCAGATGTAGGAATCGGTTATTTTGTTTTTTATCTCGCATCTGGAATCTTACATGGCCTCTCTGATGTCTTAAAAAAAAAGAGTGGTTATTTGAATACGAATAGGGTCTTTCTTGCCTGCACATCCTCCTGTTGGTAGAGAAGGGGAAGAATTTGCTTCAAGAGTAGGTTGAAATCTGGAGTACTAGAATTATACTATTTGTTCCTAACCTTTTTTAAAATTGGTCAGCAGGTTAAAAACGTTATTAAGGGAAGGACTGACAGGTACATGTACAGCTAGCGTCATCCATAAACATCATTTTCTTAGGAAACAAAGCTAAAAAATATGGGGAACAGTTATTGACAGATTAGGTGGGAATTAGAGATGTCTGAAATTACTCTTTCCTCCAGGCTTCTCAGAACAGCATTTTGTCTTGCAGGCTGCCAACTCTCCAGAGGCTCAGACTAATGACTACTGCAGTCAGTAGGGATTTCCGTAAAATTACTATAGTAAATAGTAATAGTATGAAGTTACTGTAATAAATAGTAATAAACTAGACAAGTCACATGAAAGACTCTATTAAAGGAAGCAATTTAAGAGGTGACAGACATACAACTGTTGCACCTGCAAAATCTGTGCTCTGCTTTTAAATACCAAATGCACTTTTATACCAAGTAATCCCAGCCAAGTTCAGTCTTTGCTGCAGGAATTAAGGCCAAAAGGTCTCTTTCTTTTACAGTGCTATCATAAAATGCTTGCTTCAGGCAACTGCAGCAGTAACCTCCCCATTTACCCGCCATCACTGAGTATTTTGATGCTGGAGGCTTGTGCCTGTGAATTTATAAAGAGTGAGATAGCACTCAGAGATGTGCACGAGCACCTGCAGTGCACAGTGGATCACAGGTTGGTTTCCCTCCAGGACCAATTTCCCTCTCAGAGAAAAGCCACCTGCTTAAGCTTCGACTTTGCAATGAGCGGCGAGGCCGAGCACATTGCTCCCACCGCTGACCCGCGTCGCAAACCCCGCAAAAGGGAGAATAAATGCAGGGTTGCACATTCAAGATGCAAGTTGGACACCCGTGTCCACTGAGGAAGGAAAGAGGGAGACAGCAGGAATGGTTCTCCAGGGAGCTGGAGCCTGAGGAATCGGGCAGGTGCAAACTGCGCAGGAGCAGTGTCTGATGGGGGAAGAGGGAGATGAACGTGGAAAGAAGGATGGCAGGACGGGGGAGGAGGTTTTGGGGACGAGCCCTTACCGTAGTCCCAGAAGGGAGGGCCGCTGGGAGGCGGCGGTGGCCCCCTGCACGCCATGCCTTTGCCATTGCTGCCGGTGGGCTGGGTGCCCTTCATCCCTTCATGGCCGCTCTGCTCGGGGGCACTGGCCACCCCGGTGGCCACCGCAGGGCCTTCGCTCGGGGAAGCGGGGCCTGTGGTTGCCCCAGTCGGGGGGTCGGGCACCTGCTGCCTGAGGGCCTTCTGGGCCGCCATGATCTTCTGCCTCTCGGTGATGAGGGCACATTTGTCGCACAGGCAGAGCTTCCAGCGGCAGTGGCCGGCGTGGCCCTTCACCGGCACCACGAAGCCGTGGTTCCGGCAGCGGGAGCACTTGGGGGTCCGCAGTGCCGCCTTGGCCGCCAC
>KZ506318.1:228058-263540 GCA_002844005.1 Limosa lapponica baueri | reverse complement strand
GAGCCTTCTCTTCTCCAGGCTGAACAACCCCAGCTCTCTCAGCCTGTCTTTACAGAAGAGGTGCTCCAGTCCTCTGATCATCTTCGTGGCCCTCCTCTGGACTTACTCCAACAAGTCCATATCTCTCTCATGTTGAGGGCCACAGAGATGGATGCAGTACTGCAGATGGGGTCTCATGAGAGCAAAGTAGAGGGGCAGAATCACCACCTGTGATCTGCTGGCCATGCTTCTTTTGATGCAGCCCAGGATGCAGTTAGCTTTCTGGGCTGCCAGCACACATTGCCTGCTCATGTTGAGCTTCTTATCCACCAACACCCTCGGGTCCTTCTCTTCAGGGCTCCTCTCAATCCATTCTCCACCCATCCTGTATTTATGCTTGTAATTGCCATGACCCAGGTGCAGGACCTTGCACTTGACCTTATTGAACTTCATGAGGTTTGCATGAACCCACCTCTCAAGCCTTTCCAGGTCCTTCTGGATGGCATCCCTTCCCTCCAGCGTGTCAACCACACTATACAGCTCGGTGTCATTGGCAAACTTGCTGAGAATGCACTCTACCCCACTGTCCATGTCTCCAACAAAGATGTTAAACAACACTGGTCCCAGACTGACCCCTGAGGGACTTCACTCATCACTGGTTTCCACTTGGACATTGAGCCATTTATTACAACCCTTTGAGTCCAACCATTTCCTTATCCACCGAGTGGTCCATCTGCCAAATCCATGCCTTTCCAATTTAGAGACCAGGATGTCATGCAGGACAATATCAATCACTTTGTATAAGCCCAGGTAAATGACGTCTGTTGCTCTCCCCTTATCTACCAACACTGTAGCACCATGGTAGAAGGCCACTGAATTTGTCAGGCATGACTTGCCCTTGGTGAAGCCATGTAGGCTGTCACCAATTGCCTCCTTATTTGCCATGTTCCTTAGCAGAGATTCCAGGAGGTTCTGCTAAATGATCTTGCTGGGCACAGAGGTGAGACTGACTGGCTTGTTCCCTCGGTCCTCCTTTTTTCCCTTTTTGAAAATGGGGGTTATGTTTACCCTTTTCCAGTCAGTGGGAACTTCAGCAGATTGCCACAACTTTTTAAATATAATGGAAAGCAGCTTAGCAACTTCATTCACCAGCTCCCTCAGGACCCGTGGATGGATTTCATCAGGTCCCATGGACTCATGCACCTTCAGGTTCTTAGATGGTCTTGAACCTGATCTTCTGTAGTGGGTGGTTCTTCATTGTCATAGCCCCTGTTTTTGCCTTCCGCAACTTGGGTGGTGTGGTTAGAGCCCTGGCCAGTGAAAACGGAGGCAAAAAGTCATTCAGTACCTCAGCCTTCTCCATATCCTGGGTGATCAGGTCTCCCATTTCCTTCTGGAGAGGGCCCACATCTTCCCTAGTCTTGCCTTTATCCCTGACATATCTATAGTTTTTCTTGTTACCCTTAATGTCCCTGGCCAGATTTAATTCTATATGGGCTTTAGCTTGTCTAATCTGGTTCCTGACCACTCGGATAGTTTCTCTGTATTCTTCCCAGTCTAACTGTCCTTGCTTCCACCCTCTGTAGGCCTCTTTTTTTTGCTTTTCAGCTCGTTCAGGAGCTCCTTGTTCATTCATGCAGGCTTCCTGGCTTTTTTGCCTGATGACTTCTTTCTTGGGATGCATCGCTCCTGAGCTTGGAGGATGTGATCCTTGAATATTACCAGCTTTCTTCAACCCCTCTCCCCTCCAGTACTATTTCCAATGTTACCCTGCCAAGTAGGTCCCTCAAGAGTCCAAAGTCTGCTCTCCTGAAGTCCAGGGTAGTGAGCTTGCTGTGTACCCTCCTCGCTGCCCTAAGGATCTTGAATTCTACCATTTCATGATCACTGCAGCCAAGGCTACCCTGTAGCTTGACATTCCCTCCAGCCCCTCCTTGTTGGTAAGGACAAGCTCCTTTCCTTGTTGGCTCCTCTACCATTTGAAGAAGAAACTTAACATTGACACATTCCAAGAACTTCCTGGATTTCTTGTGCCCTGCTGTGTTGTTCTTCCAATAGATATCGGGGTGGTTGAAATCCCCCATGAGGACCAGGGTCTGTGAACACGATGCTGCTCCTATATGTCTATAGAGGGCCTCATTCACTCCCTTGTCCTAGTCAGGTGCCCTGTAGCAGACCCCCACAGTAATGACACCTGCCCCTGCGTTCCCTTTAATCTTGACCCATAACCTCTCCCTTGGGTCTTCATTCATCCCCAGAGAGAGCTCCATGCACTCCAGATGTTTATTGACCTAGAGGGCAACATCTCCTCCTCGTCTCCCCAGCCAATCCTTCCTGAAGAGTCTGTATCCTTCCATTCCAACACTCCAGTCATAGGAGTCATCCCACCACATCTCTGTGATGCCGAGAAGATCATGGCCCTGGAGGTGTGTGCACATCTCTAACCCTTCTTACTTGTTTCCCATGTTACATGCATTTGCATAAAGGCACTTCAGATGAGTGCCTGATGGAGCTGACTTACTGGCTGGAGTGGTTGCATTTCCTTCATGCTGCTCTTCAGGTGGCCTTCCTTTGAGGTGTTTCATTTGTGACTCCCCAGTTCCTATTGGCTCAGGAGCCCCTAGCTCATCTCCATAAGACTTTGAGTGTGCTGCAGCGTACCCAGCACATCTCAGAGCAACAGGTTGAGGGTCTTCGCCAGCGACCCATCCCTCAGACCTTGGAACATCATCCCTTGGCTTGTCACAAGCAAGCCGGATAGTATCCCCCAATGAATATTTACTCTCTTTGCTCTTTCACTGCTATTTTTGCTGCTAAGATGTGACTGCAATGTATGGGCTGAACTCAGGCTGGAGTACTTTGCAGAAGGGAAGCCAACCTCTCAATATCCAGTATCGTCACTTAATAGTGGGAGCTTTAGATCATATATGTCTCCACAATTTCCAACTACCACCGCTGTAACCTCAGAGGCATAGGAGTGTAAATCTGAGTTAGGATTATTAAGATTACAAAACTCACTTCTGTGGAGATGAGGTTGCAATCTTTGAGCTCTTTTGGGGCTCCTAGATTCTGAGAAGTGTGAATGCCCTGGATGCGACTGCTCTGAAGGTACCTCCTCCATAAGTACTGTGTGTACTGTTGATCTATGTACGCAATACACTTCATGTGGTCCAATGCAATAGTTAAATACTTTTATTAACTGGAATTGCTAGTAAAAGTTAAGGAAATAAAGAAATTTCTCCAGAACAAAAAGATCAACTGATACCAACCTTTGAAGTCTTTACAAGGGTCACCAAGCCTGGAAAAAACAAATTTTACTACACAGTCTAGAGGTCAGAAAGACCTCTGTTGTTACGGTTAACCCAGTAAAATATAGGCTACTTATTTTTCCTGTGATCTATTCAAAAAGACCTGGTTTAGCCAGACAAGACAGCAAGTTCTGCAGCACTGTTAACAGCCATGTCTACATACTTTGATATTCATACTGGTCTGGCAGGTTTCATAGGAACTAAAAAAACCTGCATGCCTTCAGGATTCAATTTGCAAATGATGTTAGATTCAGCAATGATATTTTTTATCTTGATTTTTCTCTTCTCTGTCCTCTCATATGCTATTCTTTCATCTTCAGGCACCTGCATTCAAAGTTAGCTTCTATTTCATGGACATGAGTCCATGAATTCTAATATTCATCCCTTTTAGGTGCCGTCTTGTGGCAGCCTTTACAGAGCCACAATCAAGCAAGAAAAAAGGCCTTATAAAATATATCTGATCCACAGCAGATGTCTCTTATGTTCACAATGACAGATAAATCAATGTCAACACTGTGGGCATTAGTATTCATGGGTAAATCTTGGACTTCCTTCTGAGATTAGGCTTCAGACAAAGTAAAACCAAGGTTTTACAAGAAGCTGCTAAGCCAACAACTCACGTACCCAAAAGAGACAGAAAGACATAGCAGTTTAGAAGGGGCAGAAGGGCAAAGGAAGGAACCACCTTCTTTACTTTTGAAGAAATCAAAAAATATGCCCACAGGAGGCCAAGAAACTCACAGCTGCAATGACTTTCCAGGACTGCATGAGCTCTGGAAGACCACATATACTCACATACATGCTTGAATATGGCCAGAGCTTCCTGCTCCAGAGCGAGCATTTTAATCCCAGCCAAGCCTGGCTGCCTGGGGTACCCTGAGTGCAGTAACTGACATGACTTTCAGTGAAAGCAAGCCCACAGGAACACCCAATAAAAGAGTGCCAAGAGAATGTTAAAATAGAAACTTCGATATAGTTTTAACTCTAGGGAGGTACGGTTGGTAGGAAGAGGTAATATCTTTTATTAAACCAGCTGATATGGTTGAGAAGGCAGGCAAACTTTCAGTCGCAGAGTCCCTTCATCAAGTCCCTATTGGTCCTCCTAGAATTCACATATTTTTATCACCCACTCACATGAAAACAGTTGAAAAGAACCTTCAAATGTCAATGAAGCATTGTTTTTCCTTTTCACTACATTCAGGCTTGTGTTTTTAACCTTGAATGAAAGGAAATGATCAAGTAGACTAGCACAAAGGGTATAATAAAAATATATTATAAATGAATCAAAAAGTAAAATATTTCAGTTTTTCTTTTGGACCGAATCAGAGTTACATTTGAAACACACTGACCCAAAGCACACTGATTAATAACTTAAAAAAAATTAATTCAGCACACTGACTTGAGAATGTCACAAATGTGTGTGAGAAATGCATAAATGAATTGGAGAATAAACCTAGGGCAAAAAATGACCTCATCATTTTAATAGGTTTTTCCCAGGATTTATTATAAGTCTTGGCAGCTTGTGCTGACAAAAACTTGGGAGTACGTATGCAAAAATATATTCACACATCTATCCCTACTCCAATCAGTATTCAGTACTGCCTGGGAAATGTCTTGCTTTAGCTCACTTTTTAATCTTTGTTCAAAAACAAAAAGCCCCAACTGTAACTCAATCCAGAAATGATCCCTCTCTCAGAAGTGACCATTTCATCAAGAACTGAAATATAAAAATTCAGCTGCATTTGAAGAAATAACCAAGATCTAGCTTTTTTTTTTTTCCCTACATCCAGGAATTCTAAGAAAAGTAAATAGAAAAGTGCATCTTTCCTATTAACAAAGAAAAAAAAAATTAACTTAAAGTTTACAAAGTTTTCAGCAGGTTCCTGGTGACTGATGAGTGGAAAATTTAATAGGTTTTGTTTGTTTGTTTGTTTTCAAAAAAAAGAGAAGTCACAGAACTGCAAACAGAGATGGAAAACTATTCTGAGACAGATGATGAGGGAACACCTGAATAAGCACACTGACTTAGAAGAGTGCTTATGCCTGCAGACATAGCAGACATGAATTCAGACAGACTTGGACAGGTAGCATGGCTGAGGTTCATAGCATTTTTAGGGGCATGAATATCAAGGTCAGTGAGTGAAATTCTGGACATGCATTTTATACCATTCAATTTAGCAAAATATGTGGCAAGGCTTCCATGTGAAGGACTGAAGATGGGGAGCAGTAGGGTACTCTGTGATTCAATGCAGAACCATGTTAATGATCCGAAAGTTTAGTTCAAGTGGTTTGGTATGCCATGTATCTATATGATGCTACTCAATGATATGTAGAAATAATAGCTAAGCTTACAGAAGCAGTGGTGTGCTTCTTATCAATATGCTTTGCCCATGGCTGATTAACCATTTTCTTATCAAAGTACTACCGTGGCTCTGCCAATCCCTCATCCAAAGACAGCTTGAGAATATCTGCATATTACTGTTTCTGAGAACTGTCTAAGAGATACAAGATAAGCAACAGGTAGTTTAAACCAGAGTATTATGAAAAAGTCAGTCATCTGAGAGGTCTGTTTTTCAGGACAAGGCTTATATATATCTGTGTTGG
Organism: Limosa lapponica baueri; assembly: GCA_002844005.1. Lineage (NCBI taxonomy): Eukaryota > Metazoa > Chordata > Aves > Charadriiformes > Scolopacidae > Limosa > Limosa lapponica. Next base: position 257,649 of record KZ506318.1, on the reverse strand, counting down.
GGGGAGATTTGGGCAAGTACACGGAAAACAGAATCAGAGTTAGACTTTTTGTAAGCAAGCAGATTTTTCAGTCTCAATGAATGTAAACAGACTTATAGCAGGACTTAGTCTTGAAAAGATTTCTCAGAATAAGTTTTGGAGAAGTAAGGAACTAGCTTGCAGCAGGAAATAAAAAAAAAAAAAAGTTGATAGAAAGAAAACAAAATAATTTGTCATGTTACAGCAACACTTTTTGCTTGTTCTGGTGGAATACGTAACCCTATCTGAGATGACAGTGAGCGGTGCTGTACAAACTTTAAAGGGGCTTTGAAACCTTTCTTCTATTCATCCAGCTGCTGAAGGCCAGACCATTTTGATAAGGAAAGCTCAATATAAACAAAGTAATTCTTCTCTCCTAACTTTTCCAAAAAAAGCTTTCAGAGCTTTAAATAGAATATGAGGGGCATCTTATGACAATCATACATCTGAAAAATGTAAGGAATTCAGAGCTATCTTCATCTATATGGTTGGAAATCATTGCAACCATCTCAGAAGTAATCTTGCCTTACATTTATGTCATAATGGAGACAAAACTAACTCTCTTGTAACATTGTCTGAAAGTCATTCAAAGAGATATTTAAAATTATCATCCAACTTCATCTGTGCTTTAAAAGATCTTTCTCTTTAGCCTACTGATAATAAATGTCATGTATCTTTCACACTCGTGTCAGAAAGAAAAAGCATCTCTGCAGCAGACTTAACATTCTTTCATCCCTTAAAAATGACAGACATCCACAGCAGGAGATTACAGTATCAACGACTGAGTTGTTAAGCCATCTAACTTTGAAAAAACTTCTTTTAACACCTGAACAACCACTTCTTGCAAAGAGCAAAGCCATCCATAGGTATCTTTTTATAATGATAATAACCAAATATTACTACTACCCACAGCTGTAGCAGGTACAGAGTTTTCAGCATTTCTTTGTTGATATATATAATACTGTTTAACAACTGTTGGAAATACTAAGTTTTCAGTTGTAAGCACTGCGCCTATTACCTAGCATCCATCACCATGTCAGTCACTTAGACACAGAGATAGTCAAGAATCACTCACCAAGGATTCAAACTCTGAAAGATATTTTTAGAGACGAATTGAAAGAAACAAAAGCTGTTGCTTATCTGTTGTTTCATTCTAACTATGACTCTGCTATTAACACAGAAGAAACACCTATAGACTCAGCAGACATAGAGCAGGAAGGACTGACACAACCGGTCCCAACCTCTCCCCTGTCCCAAGTAAGGAAGTTGCTCCCTCAAAAAGCATTAAAACTGAATACGGAAAGCTATTTCTGAAATGTCCACTTGAATGTTGAAATCTTTTCAGACTAATGAATCCATTCTCATTCAAGCTAAAACAAGATAATGACATTTTAAATTTATTGTGTCAAATGATAGGCTAGTGAAAGCCTTCAGTTATACTCCTGCTGTCTAAGTACACAAAAGCCTGAATGGTTAAGATTATTTACTGGTGATTTGCCTCTGCAGTGGTCCTGCAATCAGTTATCATTGCCTCTATCAGCCAGGCAGGAGACAGCAGTCTTCCACTTTGATAAAGGTTATATCATATTCTTTTGCCGTTCTGTATTTCATTATTGCTTTATTTCCTGTCTTCAAGGCTCCACAGCATCTCTGATACTTGCTATGATTTCTGTGGCATTAAATCTCTTCCCCCTGCAGTGCATGTCTACAGCCTTAGACCAGTCAGTGCAACATCCCAAGTATTTGCCATGACTGCAGGAGGCCCAGGTGGGTTTAGCCCCTGCAGCTATTCCCTTTTGGAGTTCAGACCAGCATGTGCATTCAATGACCCAAACACATTTGACTGTATTTTAGTTGAAACGAAGCAACCATTAATCTCAACAAGAAAAACAAAATGTAACCTGGGCAAGGCTGTTAAAGTAACGAGCAATCTGCATCTCACCTGAGACCTATCAGTGTCTTCCTGTATAATCTGATGGCCACAGTCAGCATGGGCAATGCTGCCCTTTTTTCCGTTGTGTCCCTGTCTCCCAAGTATCATTTTTTTTACCCAACTCTAAGTTCAAGAGCCTGTCCTTTGCCTTTTCAACTTGCTAAACATCCACAATGTCTCCCAGGAGTCTGCCAGTGAGACTGGAGACCTCACTTTGCCAAGGCAAAATTTTCAAGTGACTCGATTTAGAGTGGCTGCATGCAGAGTAACCTGAATGTACTGTCCATTTTCTGGGCTGCATGCTGTTTGCACTTCTCAGAATTAGTCCCCTGTACCCACAGAGCAAACCACATAATAACAAATGGATGAGTGAATACCAATCACAACATAAAATAGCCATCGTCCACATCCTTTTCACTGATAGCCACAAAATGGAGACAGTACCTGATGCTCGCAGTCTTCCACATGTCCAGTAGAGAAGGTTGCTACAAGAATGTACAACAGAGGCTAAAAAGTACAATAAGTTGCAAAGCGGGAATGACACCAAGTTAGCTAAGTACTGCTCGGTCTCTAAAACATTCAATGTTCATGATGATTTTACCCCATCAGCAAATGAGGTGTTCAAAACATTATATCTCCAAGCAGAGGAAAAGCATCTTCCTTTCAGCTCCTTAATACCACACCTTATTTCCAGATTTGTTGATTAGATGATCCTGAGGTTTGTTTTGCTCCATCACTTTAACTGAAGGTGAGCGCTCTCCTTTTTCCCACTGCAGTCATGTTGTTATTTTCCTTCACCCAGGGACATCTGGGATTTTCCCCATTGGTTGGCAAATCCATGCAACTTACTTTCCTGCTATTATAACAGGCTGTTCTGTAGTTAAAGCTATCATATAATGCAGACTTTGACTTTATTTCTTAGAGTTTAAGAAACTATGTCTGTCCTTCCCTGCTTTTGTTTGCATATAAAGAAATACAGAAAAACACAGCCTCACAGAAGATGCTCTGTAGTCTTTCTAAAGGTATATATTGTCCCTTTCTGAACAGCTGCCTACTACAGGCAGTTTTTTGCCCTCCATCTCCACTCAGTGACTTGATCTGTGCTTAGTACTGTCATTCTGCTACACTTCACTGAGCACTCAGGAGTTATACTAGGAAATGCAATCATCATCTTTCTGAAACACTGCTGGCAGCTTACCTCTGGCACTGCTTCTTCCTCCAAGGTGTATCAGACCAGCCACAAAATTTAGATTCAATCATCCATTGTTTCCCCATGAAAATACCAGAAATTACATTTGGCTTATCTGTAAGAAAAAGATCTGTTCCTACAGAGGATGCCAGGAACACAAATTGCTTCAAAAGAAGCTTCTCTGCTCACGGCAGACAGTTGGAGGAAGTGACATCCTCAAGGTCCATTTCACAGTTGTTCTTAGTATGGAAATTAACAAAAAAAAGTCCCAGCCCATGATTAGAGTTTCTCCATGGTATAACATAATTAATTGATTATAACCAATTCTAGCTGGATTTATTCCTTCAGTCTGGGCAACTTCCTCATTATATTACCTCTTTTCCTCTTGATCTTGAAAAATTCTGAACAAAAATGGATGGTTAAAAAAGGACAGACTAGAATTAGACTTCTAAATAAGATTTGCACTGCTGCTAAGCACTTTCAGTTTGTAAATGTCTTTGCTTTCTTCTTTCTCTTGAAGATGCATTTTAGCTGCTAAGAATTTTTATATTTATATACATAGATCTTTACTTTCAGAGGGCCCTGCTCAGTGATACAGAGTAGCATTTTTCCCTGCATTTCTACCAGTGCAGCTATCAGTGATCCTTGTAGTATAACTAGTAGTCTTTGTAGTATAACTAGTAGTCTTTGTAGTATAGGCTGCAGCATAACACCCAGCTACAGCTACTCAACATAGAATCATGGAATCACAGAATGGTTTGGGTTGGAAGAGACCTTTAAAGATCACCTGGTCCAACCCTCCTGCCATGGGCAGGAACATCTTTCACCTGATCAGGTTGCTCAAAGCCCTGTCCAAGCTGACCTTGGACACTTCCAAAGACTGGGCACCCACAGTTTCTCTAGGCAATTTGTTCCAGTATCTCATCACCCTTATCACAAAAAATTTCTTCCTTATGTCCAGTCTAAATCTACCTTCTTTCAGTTTAAAGCTGTTGTCTCTTGTCCTGTTACTACAGGCTTTGGTAAAAAAGTCTCTCTCCATCTTTCTTGTAAGACATCTTTATGTATTATTGAAAAGCTGTCATAAGGTCTCCCCAGAGCCTCCTCTTCTCCAGGGTAAACAACACCAACTCTCTCAGCCTTTCTTCTTAGAAGTGATCCAGTCCTCTGATGATTTTTGTGGCCTCCTCTGGACCCACTCTAAAAGGGGTCTTTCTTGTACTCTTAACCCGCAGAACTGGATGCAGTACTTGAGGCAGGTGGGGGTCTCATGAGAGCCGAGTAACCATAAACATACTGCATAAATATACCCTCTGACTTCCAGACAGCAGAAATTGATCATGCCTATGATGCCCTTACCAATCTACATTTCGTAATTCCCTGCATATGATAACACAGGGGAACCAAAACAAGAAATGCATTTCCTTTTCCAGGTGTATTCTTATCTATGGTAAAAGGTGATACCAGTTACCATTTAAGCTGTTTCTTCCTCTTTTCTGAAGTTAGACAAATCATTCACAGCAGAAAATATACTTTACTGACTCTCTGCTCTTTGCACATGATTAACAGATATGGTCAGCCCTCAGAAATTTTGATGAATAGTTTATATAAAGATATTTACTTGTATGGCCACAAGGTATCTCACTTATTGTTTTTTTTCTGATATTTTCTCTGCATAAACATAAGTTCGTGTGTTTTGATTCAGCCTCCAAATAGCTGCACAACAGTGAATAGGAAAGTAGGAGTGCATGTCTCTTTCCCAGCCTGCCTAGGAGCTAGGATTTCATTCTCACGATGTAATAAAATGAGCATTTACTGCTGCCACCAATGCTTTCTTCAAAGAAGGGGGAATACTTCTGAATTCAAAGAATAATGGTTCCTTCCTTATGAGTCACCAAGATGCAGTGTACTCTTTGCAGAACTCAATAACAGGAAGTGAATACCCTCAAGACCTATACTGCACTGATGAAAGGGGATGAAGGAATGTGGTTTCTCTTTCATCTACCTTCACACTGAATTTCCAGCTAGGAAATATAAAACTCTTAAGCCACTGTGCAACCAGAAATTCAGTATTTTTCAGTATTTTCAACACAGAAAAAATGTTTTACGTTGATGAACATTTAAGTGCAATTAATTAACTCAATCCAGAATCGCAGTTGGCATAATTAAATATCCACTGCTGTGGGGACTTAAAAAGCTACTTTCCCGGTTACACAGATGATTTCCTGGCCTTTATACTATGAAATTATATACAGATTTCTCTTTGTAAATATAAGTAGACTGAAAAGAGAAAAGATATAGTTTATTTTGTCTAAAAAAATGGGTAAGAATTGTATATTTTTAGAAGGCAAAGTAATGCTTATTAGTAGTGTTTCAGACAATGCATTATGCACATCAGTGTCTAATATTGGAAAAAAAATATATGTCAAACGTTCATACTTTTTCTGGGTTTCTTTTCTACCAAAATATTTTTTAGTGGTCAAGGCATGCATTGTGTTGGAAGAAAAAAAAAAAGGAAAATGACTTCACAGCAGAGTTTTTCCATCTGATAGGTGAGAAACTTACATTTTAGGTCTCTAAATGCTGTCAATTTATATTATAGCCAGCATCTAGGTGCCATAAACTATATGCAGCCACAAACATAAAGTGAAAATTCCCATGGAACCAAGTAGATTCTCCACATTTAGGGTAATATATAATTTTTTCATGCTCATCGTCCATGCAAACATGTATGCAGCAGAACCAAAAATACCTTCAGATCCTCAAAGATTAACTGCTGTAAAAACAGGAGTTCCTTGCTTTAAACAGTGAGTGTTGTTTAACACTTTGCTGACAATGAAGAGTCATGCCTCCATCATAACGTTTCAGCAGTTAAATACTTAAACTTAATTGAAGAAGTAAAGCTGAGAACAAGTTGTACAAATCTGTTAGAAACTATTATGACTGCTCAATTTTGTGTTTAAATGCTTTAGAATTGACTAAAATATATTGTGATTGACAGACATTATCTTAGTGGGGTTTCATTCAAAACAATATTTATTACAGATTGGAAATACTTTCCCACTGAGAATATTATATCGTACTTGGGGATAATCTAGCACAATTAGCCCATAAATAAAGTTAATGTGCAAACTTTTTTTTTTTTTACGGTTACAATATGATATTTAGTTCCAAAGATGTTTGTAACTGGTAATGAAATAACAAATAGTTTACAGCTCAACAGTATTAGTAATTTGTTACTTAGTCACCACAGAGTAGCAAATTAATACATTCACTAGCAAGTAATCACCCAGTAATGTTCTTTCATAGTAAAAACGTAGTCCAGTTCATCAAATTCAAACTGGACTTTCATGGTCCAGCTCTATCAAATTCTAAGACCACTGCTTCAGACCTTTCAAGTGAATATCAACTCTAAAAAAAAAAAAAAAAAAAAAAAAAAACAGAAGGAAAAAAGAGGGATTTTTTTTCCTATTGCGGGATGACATGGATAGATTTATTACATCAAAGCTGGATTTTCTTTTCTTTTCTTCCCTCATTTTTCAACTCATCACAATCAGAAACTAAATGAGGGGAGGGCGGTTGATGTTGTCTACCTTAACTTCAGCAAGGTTTTTGACACCATCTCCCTCTGCATCCTCATAGGTAAGTTTAGGAAGTATGGGTTAGATGAATGAACAGCGAGGTGGATTGAAAACTGGCTGAAAGACAAAGCTCAGAGGGTCATGATTAGAGGCACAGAATCTAGTTGGAGGTCCATAACAAGTGGGCTTCCCCAGGGGTCAGTACTGAGTCCAGTCCTCTTCAATATATTTCCTCTTCAATATATTCATCAATGACCTGAATAAAGGGAGGGAGTGTACCCTCAGCAAGTTTGCTGATGACACAAAACTGGGAGGGGTGGCTGACACCCCAGAAGGCTGTGCCACCATACAGCAAGACCTGGACAGGCTGGAGAGTTGGGCAGAAAGGAACCTGATGAAATCCAACAAGGACAAGTGTAGGGTGCTGCACCTGGGGAGGAATAACCCCATGCACCAGTACAGGTTGGGGGCTGACCTGCGGGAGACCAACTCTGTGGAAAAAGACCTGGCCGTGAGCCAGCAGTGTGCCCTTGTGGCCAAGAAGACCAATGGCATCCTGGGGTGCATCAAAAAGAGTGTGGCCAGCAGGTCAAGGGAAGTTATCCTGCCCCTCTACTCTGCCCTGGTGAGGCACCATCTGGAGTACTGTGTCAAGTTCTGGGCTCCAGAGTTCAAGAAGGACAGGGAACTGCTGGAGAGGGTACAGCAAAGGGCTACAAAGATGATTAGGGGCCTGGAGCATCTCTCTTATGAGGAAAGGCTGAGGCACTTGGGTCTTTTTAGTCTGGAGAAGACTGAGGGAGGATCTGATCAATACCTATAAATACTTAAAAGGTGGGTGTCAAGAGGAAGGGGCCAGTCTTTTTTCAGTGGTGCCCAGTGATAGGACAAGAGGTAACAGGCACAAACTTGAACATAAGAAGTTCCATCTAAACATGAGGAGGAACTTCTTTACTTTGAAGGTGGCTGAGCACTGGAACAGGCTGCCCAGGGAGATGGTGGAGTCTCCTTCTCTGGAGACATTCAAAACCCACCTGGACATGCTCCTGTGCAACCTGTTCTAGGTGGACCTGCTTTGGCAGGGGGGTTGGACTAGGTGATCTCCAGAGGTCCCTTCCAACCCCATATCATTCTGTGATTCTGTGATATCTTTATGGTTATGAAATGACTGTGGTAGTAGCCATAATAGAAGTGGCATCACAAATGTTGAATAACAGGTAAATAATCTGAATGGTTTATGGATTTATTACTCTTATGTGCTGAAAGGATCCAAGAATAATCCATGTAAATTCTTTTGCATTTAAGCATTCTAAGCAGAGATTTAGTCATACATTTTAATTGTATTAAGTTGCTGTAATTAAAGATAAATGGGGAGGCTTTTCTGAGAAATATTTACAAAACAACAGCCAAAGAGGGCATTTTCTTCAGTTCTGGGGAGAAATAGTAGGCAGATGTTAACAGAAATAGCTTTTACGTATAAGTACCTAATCGTATTTGGAAATACCTAGCACAATTATCTCTTCAAAGGAAGCAGGTAATTTTAATAGATCATAGCTCTAATTATCAAATGCACACATGAAACTGATCACTCTATAACAGAAATAAGTACATCACAAATCTCATTTTGATTGATTTTTGAAAACTCTGCATAGCACTGCTCTCAAAACTTCATGACTGGTTTAATTGCTGGACTGGGACAATTGGGACCCAACTGACTAGTGGGTGGTTTTGTCAGAAAGTGTAACTTCTAAATATTCATATCATAATCAAAGGGATAAATTTTGACCTCTGTAATTTATGACCAATAAGATTTTATTTATCATTATCACAAAACTCTGTAGACTATAAGACTATATTTTAATTATTTTGACTGTGGAAATAAAAGTTAACATTAGACCTAGGGATTCATTCCTTCTAAAAAAATATTATTTATTGGAGTCTTGTTCTTTGGTGAATGTAAAATTTATTTCTATATAAGTAAACAGCTTTATCATTAGTTAATACTGCCAAACAATTTAAAGCAGCTGTTCCATATAGTTTGAGGATAAATGCCATTGCATGCAGTGCTACTGCATTACCTACATACACTAGGTTTTGATTAAATGCTTTTTTGTTAGGATCAGCATTTGCTGTTCTCCGGTCATGATGGTTAGTAACTTTCTGTCTCTGAGTTTGGCTCTGCTGGACACCAATATTTGATTTGTGTGCAGCTGGCATAGTGGAGGAGGGACTGCTTGCAATATTTATTATTCTATACGCTGGAATTTTTTTCATGACTGTCAAGAGTTCCCAAATTCCAGGAGAGCTAATTGAAAAGATGTTCTCAATAAATATAAACAGATGTTCAGAATATAGTCTGTGACTTCCCTCTCAGAAGTCTGTGATGGCATCAACACAAGTAGGTCTTGACACAGAATTTTTTGGAACGGAAGTGGTAACAGCAAGACCATTAGCATGAGCAGACTGTAACAGGTCAGTTCTCTTGCTCTGTGAAGCCAATCCTTCCACTCTAATATTCAAGGGATAGGCAATTTTAAAATGATAAACTCCATAAGATCTTCTAAAGTTGCAGTCAAACTGAACGGCCTGTAAGTCAGTGCATTTAGACAAGTGTTACTACTTGGTATTGAATTAGAGGCGAAAACAAGAGCTTTTTGTGCTTTGAAATTCTTTTGAGGTATGGTCACAGTTTTGCCGCATTTTGACCTGCTGCTACTATGGCATACAATATTTTGAGATGTGTTTATGATGAACAAAAAGCCGTCAATCCATCCATCTGAATACAGTGTAATTATATGAGAAGAATTTTTTTCCTACAGAGTTTCTTGTTTTATTTATTGAAATGTTTAACTTCAACCAAAGATAAAGAGAAGCTAGGGGAGGATTAATTCACTATATATTTTTCTCTATTTGTGTTGTGCTGATCTGGTGACCCAGGAAAATGAGTAGTAACTGGGCAGAGTAACATCATTACTTATAAATGTTGATGATATTGATTCACATAAATCAGACGTGTTACTTAATTTTAGTGCAGCATTTGTTCTAAGTAAACTGTCTCTTTACAGTAAACCAAATAACATATTTAGAGAGTTACACGTGGAAAAACAAGCTACTAAATTTTTAATACTATTAATCATTCTTGCTGATTAATCTAATTTTGAAAAGCAGCTGAAACAGCACCAACCCCTTCTTCCAAACCACATAAATATTTCTTTCTGGTTCAGGGATTTGCATACACTAGAGAAGACAGCAGTGTGTGGATCAGGGAAAGGGTAGGTGAGTGAAAGTGATAGATAACCAGTCTCCCCATCTCATCTTACAGACTTAACTGGGAAAGTAATAAACATTAAGAGACACATTGTGTCTATTAAGGATTGGTCCTGGTGAATGCTATTGTGACACTTCAGAGCAGTTGCCATGGAGCAAACTGCCTGCTTAGATGTTGCTATGGTAGAAACTGGATGGTTTAGATGGCATTAGCTACTTCAGCAGCAATTTGAATATGTGTGTTAGTCACAGGCATGGAAATTTCCATGAGGAAAACGTTATAGTTTGTAATACACCAACTGCCTCTCATGGTTCCTTCCATTATTACAAAAGCTGTTTCCAGGTTGATGGCTATTGATGAGCATTGTCTATTGGAAACTTAATAAACAGGCTTCCCTTAGCAGGTTTTAAATTATTTTTCCTTTAATTCTGTAGATTTTAATTTATTATTTTTTTCCCAAGAACTTTGTTTTCTTCATTGCAAAAAAAAACCTGAAGGGTATTACCCCAGAAAAAAAGAAACATTTATAAAAGTTACTAAGCTGACAGATTTTTTTTCTTTACCTTTAAATTGACACATCCAAATTAATTTCTGTCTACTGTCTTTTTCCATTTTTTGTCTCTACTTTCAGTTTCTCCACAGTACAATATCTCCATAAATTAAACTGAAGTCCTAGACAGACTACAGACAACAGGTAATTCTTATCCAGCACAAGACAAACATGCTTCTGGAAAGCTGTTCCAGAAGCTGCTCATGACATTTATTGAGATGCATGTTTTATAAATGAAAGACAACTTATTTTTTTTAATATGCCATCAGTTATTTTTCAGTTTTTTAAATGCATAATGGCAGTGGATAATAACCATCTGATTGATCTCAGTATTTTAAAGACTGGAAAGGCCTTTGATTTAGCTAATCATGCTATGTTGGGGAGATTATGTTCATACCGTAGATTGCTTCCAAACTAAACAACTGGAAAAAATGTGACGCTTTTTTTAACTTGTTTAACTATGAGACCAGTCCTCCTACATCTCAGATTCCACAGCCTACATGTAAACTCTGTTTTTAAATCCACTCAGCAATGCCAAGCAATTATTTACTTGATACATTATAACACTTATATAGAGTTCTGAGTAAAAGAACTGTAGGAAAGACAGGGAGTCAGAAGAATATAATGTATATTGTTCTACAAAACGCCTGTATGCAGTCAAATAAACAATCCAGCTTTACCGAGTCTTCATTTCAACTGACTCTTTGTACTCTGAACAACTGGAAATAATTGGTGGAGAAGAAAGGAAGATAAGGGAGTCTTAAAATTGTGCTGTGAATTAATAGCGTTTGCCTATATAGGTATTTACAATAACAGATGTCTTTTCCCTATTTTATGTATGTGGGTATTCTTACACAAGGAAAAAATCTGAAGATAGCAATGGTGCTTTCCTTTGTTTAGAAAGCGAGGATGAAATGAAGTGAGTCTCTCAAACAGAAACAAAGAACCTCAGATTCCATTACTTTTATGGTCTCATTATTTTAGTTCTCTGAAGATAAAGAGAGGCCCCTCAGTACAGGGCAGCCAGATGAAGTCCTTTGCATAACTAATGGAAAATGAACAGAACACCAGAAGCTGGTTTATGAAGAAATCGGTGAGATTATATTTACAAGCTATAGAGGAGTAGCTTAAAGGCAAACATTCTTCCTTACTTTGCACTTCGCTTTTTGTATTTATAAGGCACTTTGAAAGTGCATTATACACTGCACTGTACTACTGTCAGTGGTTGATTTGTGGTGTTGTATTGAGCCTGTTTTGCCTTTAGGATACAAGTCCTCTGAAACATGGATCTGAATGTTTGGCACAGTTCAGCTATTGTAAAGTCATCATGTACAGGTAACAAAAAAAGTTATAATAAAATAATGTGCTGGTTGACTCCTAACTCTGTGCTCTAGACTGACTCAAAAAATGTATTTTACTCACATTCAAGTGAAAAATATAGTAATATACACACTCAACATGTATCAATACAAGATTACTTGGTCTGATTTGAGACTTTTCTATGTTACTGAAATACAATTTTAAGAGAGAATTTATTAAGAGTGTGATGTTAATATTTCCGTTAAATTACCTGGATATATTAGATTTACACTGAAGAAGTTCCAGAACTATAAATTAGAGCATTCTTGGCACTAAAAAAATATTTCTCTTGCCTAGATGGCTGGAGGCCATAGGCTGTGATTTTTCTTTACTTTCTGATGGTCCATTAAGCAGCTATTCTACCTATAACCAAGATATGTTGCTGTTCAACCCCAAAATTATAGATACAAAGCAGGAATCAAGGTAAAATGCTTTGATCTATATTGTACCAGGTACTTGTACTAGAGAAATATTATTGTCCTTTTGTCCCAGACACACATGAGGAGAAATGTGATGTGAAGATATAGCTTAACACAGTCACAACTCTGTGGATTGAACTCATCTAGCAATTATCAGTCTTTTCTTCAAATAACAAAGACTATAATTACTTTTTTATCCACCTCTCTGGGAATGACTGCTGTTAATCCCTCACATCCCTCTCCCCCCAGCCCTGCTTCAGAGCTAGTCCCTTGTCTGCTAAGACTGATTTTCCCCTCCTTACCATGCCAATCTTCAGGGCCTAGACCAATATTAACCATAAGACCTTATCTGGGGTACCTAACTTAGGTGCCCAGGATCCATCTCTGGTAACAGAGCAAAACTGTCCCTCTTAAGTTATCTCTCAGATCAACTGAAAGTGCCCTTTTCTTCCTGCTGACCATGGCACCTAGGATGAGCACACATGAGCATCTCAGCTAGAGTCATTGTGTGCAGGTATGACCCCAAGACCAGGAGCTGTATTGAGTCATGTTAATGGACATCTTTCTATAAGGCTCTTTTTCTGGCTTTATCACAGACTATGAACACACTTGGAAAAAACATTTGCATACAAAACCAGTCAAATGAGCTCGGTGTTAAGCTCATGACTCAATTTTTCTTGTCCCTTTTTTCCCCTTCCCCCAATTGTATTAGGCTGAAAGTGTAAACAAATACTTTTCCCAGTCTTGAAAATGGCATCAAGTGCAGTAGTCAAAGGAAAGTAAAACCCGACTCTTACTGAAGCCACAGGTAGGAGATGCTGATGCAGAAGAGGGAGAAGATCTTTTTGGGGAAAAAAATCCCAACAACCAAATTTGTATATGCACTCTGGTGTTGGGACACCAATACAATACCTCCTCCCAGGTCTCCACTCCCGATCTTAGCTCATAGGACAACAACCCTTGAGGCAGCCACAACCTGTTATACGTACAAGTCATGTTTTGCCATCTTTGACTTTGCAGGTCATATCATCTGGGCCTCATGCTTCATGAATCTCATCCTTTCTCTCGTTCACCCTATGCTGATTCAGAAGTTACTAAATATTACATGCATGTAAATAACACACCTGTGGTATACATACTTGTTAGGCGCACACATTTCCAAGTTGCATCTGCTATATTTCAGAAAAATCTTCAATGCAAACTGAGTCCTTCTTTTGAAAGATCCACCTTTTCATTAGGCCTTGACCACTGACAGCAGCAGCACAGACAGACAGGCTGCAAAACCTTGAAGATGTGAGCTCCATCTGGCAACGTTAATGTGAGGTCTACAGCATTCTCATCCTTTCCATCCCCAACTTGTCTCCATCACATAAACCTGAAGGGAAAAGCAGGTTCATCTTTGATCCTTTTAGGCCCTTCCTACTTCTGTGAAAACAAAATCTCTTTCTTTCTAGAATATACACCAAGAAACTCTGTGTTTCCTTTCCAGAAAAAAAAATGGTTGATGAAATGACAGAAGAAAACTCCAACTAAAGCACAAATTAAACTATCTAGTGAGGTTTCAAATATTTTCTTTCAGGCTTTTCAAAATTTGTAAGCAGTGTGGGACAAAAAATTAATGTCAGCTCAATTTTTCATCCACAGGAAAAACAGTGGCTTGATTTGGGGGAAATCTCAACACATTTCCTCTTTCACCAGTTTATTCTTCCTTGCTGCTCTTCTGTATGGGCCCTGTACCTAAGATCATGCATATCACTGTAATATGCATTGTCATTCCAGTCATGTGGTAAGTCATGTGACTAACATCTGTCACTTATAGTTTGTTCTCCCATCTCAAATTCTCCCAGGTATATCACATTAAAAAAAAAAAAAAAAAAAGAAGAAGAAGAAAAAACCTACCTTCTTGTTTTATGGTACTCACAAAGAATATGGAGATAGGATGTATACATTGACTTCTTTGGTTGGTACAGGAAGATTTGCAAATCTATATTTTGTCATTTTTTCCTGAATTTCCATTATGGATGTTGTAAAATTTGAAATAGCTTGCTAATCTCAAGATTTGCAACTTTAGTTTAAATAAATCTTGTTAGGCACTAATAGACCAGAAATATTTTATGTGACAACAAGTTAGACATCTGTTTTCATATCATAATTCATACTGAGTAATATCTAGAGAGAGATCATGTGATAGCATTTCATAAGTGAATATCAGTAGGACGCTCAAAGTCTTTTGTTTCTTTCATCATGAACTATTTAAGAAGGAAAAGACAAGTCCCAGATATGAATTGCTCTCAAATTGCATTGGCCTTGAAGCCCATTTATCCATATCTTAGTTCATAATGTATTACACTACATCTGTCTGCTTAGGAGGACTGGGAAAACCTATAACCTGCCCATGTCCCTAAGATGCAGAAAAGGGATGATTCACATGAGCAGACTTGTAAGAAATCTTAAATTAAAGCAAAATCTAAAATGATGCATGTGGGGTTGGTATATTGCCATAATTTCTCATAGGGATTGCATTTGTCAGCCAAATGATGTTGTAATGCTCTGCATCCTAAAGTCAGAACACCACTTTAGCATGAAGGAAAAATAACAAAACCCAAAAAATTCCATTCCAGGGTCTGACATAAGGTGCTGTCAAGCACAGAGCTTACAACTGTGACAATGGCAGCTGTTCCCTTTGGCAAAAAAACATCTGGGAAAACTATACAGAATGAGAGTTGTTATCTTTCTCACATACTATGATCTGAATGGAAGGATGCCCAAAATATTATCCATGTGGATGAAAGAAGCTTCTAGAGCTGGTAACCAGTTTCAGTCTACATTTTTTTTCAGTCTGTACTTAAATGGAGAACACTGGCAAGCTGAGAAGAAAAAACATAGTTTTCTATCAGGAAAAAATTATCTTCTCAGTATTTATTGCAAATGTAAAAGTCTATTTAATAGTCTCAGCTTGCCTAGTCCAAGGGTACTCTGACCTAGGGAGGTTAGATAGGTCTCTGAAGGGGTTTCACGCATATCAGCAACCTTGTCTCTCCTGAAGAAACATCAACAAACATTGGGATGTAAGAGTTAAAAGTCATTTTTCACAAGCAAGTGCAGTCTCTGTGCATGAAGGGCTGAACTGCACGGGGAGTTCAGCCCCTGAACAAGTTCAGCAGTACAAGCACAGGTTTTCCCAGGCTGTGAATAAGCATGGACCTCTCTCTGATGGGACTGGCACTAAAGGTGAGGGGGTGGTTTAGTTTCCAAACCAATTAAGTCTTCTGTTAGGCTGAGATCTTCAACTCATTTATCACTAATAGCTATCACAGATCTACAGCTTTCAGTCAGTACCAGCAGAGATCCTATTTGAAGAAGTGAAACAAAGGTTAAATTCTCCATAACTTTATGCTAATTTTCAATGTATTCATTGTGCCAGATGAAAAAATTCTTTCTGCTGACTGAAACATAGTTAGAATTTTCATATAATTGCTCTTTGACAAAGCAATTAAGAATAAATTACCTGAACTGCTGTCAAAAGGTACAGTCTCTCTATAAAATTGGCTACTCAGTCAGATGTCCTCAGGTGCATAAATATTTAGATTTATTATCTTCATACATGGTATGCAAAGGGTGTTTCTGCAAGCACAAATCTCCTAGGACACAATTTAACACAAAAGCTAAACTGACACTGTGGAAGTTTTCTAAACACTCAGCATCTGTTGCCCTTTTTCAGTCCCTCACTACAGTCACTTATCTTTGCCCCCACATCAGGCCCTGGGTTACACCACTACAGGCATTTATCAACTGGACCGCTCTGGGGCAGCTCAGCCCTGCAGCCTGGCTCACTCACTGCACAGCCTGCACCATGCAAGGAAAAACACAGGGCAAAGGCAGAAACATCGGAGAAGGTGTGCAGTGCCACACCTTGCCGCAATGACAGCTCAAAATGCACCTTAAACCACAGTTTAGCTTTGAGCTTTACTTCTGATAAAATTTGTTAAGACCTGAAGAGGGCCAGAACAAAGTTGGGACTAATCATCGTGATGTATTCAACTAGGGATACAGTGTGTCTCTAGTTTGCAAGCGTACTTTGAATTTGTACAGAAAATACTAGGCTCTTACCCCTTCAAAATACCCATCACAACTTGCCTAAGGAAAAGTCATTTTGGTGTTTACAGAAAAAAAAAAAAAAAGAGAGAGAGAAATTTCAGGGCATCCAAATTCAGAGGTAGTAGTATAACTTTGTGGAAACACCACCAGAAACCCTTCACATAACACATATGTTATTGACTGGTTACCTAGGCAGATTGTTCACAAGAGAACAAGTTATAGAAATTTCTGTTTGATTTTGCCACATGTGAATTAAGGCCACTGTGGAGAAAACAACTTTCAGATGTGCAACTTTGACTACCATTTTGTTCTGCATGTTCTGGCTTTTTTTGGTGGGCATGCATATCATAAGATCAACATAATTGTGTATCATCAACAAAATGATGATAATCAAAAATGTGATATTAGTAAATCCAATGAGAATGCAGGTATAAATAAATCAAATCTATTATTGATATGTAAAACATTTGCTATAAGTACTAATGCCTGAATATATTCTTACAGTTTTCATGTTTAATATAAATTCTACTGAATAAAATGATGAAATGTAAGAAAATTAACAATTCCATATTAATCTTAATAATTAACAATTAAAATATTAACAATTAAAATGTATGGCAAAAGAAACAGAATGAATAGGGGGTTTTGACCTTGCAACTCTATTCTGATTGACTAAATGCTCTGTCCCTGCCTGCTGTTCTGCAAACAGGCAGTGGTCTGTAAACAGTCTTAGTCAGACCTAAATGATACAGCAGTGCAAAGATCAAAGCAGTCCAACTCTCAATTATTCCATTTATGAAATACAAGAGTTTTCCACATTAAAAGTCCTTAGCCTGGTGGAAAAAAAAGCCTATAAAGAACATTAAGCTGGCCTTTATAAATCACCATTCAGGTCAATAATTGCAAAAAGACTGAGAAATAGTCCCAATGTCACCAGTGTTTGCTTTGATCCTAAAACTGTAGTCACATGATCTTTAAAAAATTAAATATAAAATTAGAAGCACCTGAAAAATGGTGAGTAAAGTTTAAAACGAAGCTAAAATTTCAAGCAAAGAAATAAATTTGTTTGTTATCACAAATAAACACTAGGTTTGTTGCAAATTTAAGAAAAAAAAAAGAAAAAACAGGGAAAAAATAACACAAAGAAAAGCAAGACGGTGCTATTACATAAATTGCATTAATTTAATACTTAGAATATGTATAAACTATCCAGCATATTCTTATCTAGAGATTTCCAGAATAGCTATATAGAAATTTTGAAAAAGGACTGTTTTTAGAAGTCCAGGGCTCTGTCAGCAACTTACCCTCCTTGGTAAGCTTATTAGTTTAATAGAAGTGGAAAGAGAGCTTAAAACATTCTGTACCCCCCAAAGTATCTAAACTATAAAGTTTTACTGCAGTCTTTTCTG
Source organism: Limosa lapponica baueri (assembly GCA_002844005.1). Classification (NCBI taxonomy): domain Eukaryota; kingdom Metazoa; phylum Chordata; class Aves; order Charadriiformes; family Scolopacidae; genus Limosa; species Limosa lapponica. The sequence continues at coordinate 239,825 of KZ506318.1, read as the reverse complement.
GTGTTGTCATATGCTCTTCACAAATTATAAACAAACAATAAAAGCAACAGTTACTGGAAGGAGAAAATCTAGATACACTGCTTCCCATGATAAAACACAGAACTATATCCTTCATTTAGATATTGCTTCGTTTTCCAAAATCATCAAGAAGGAAAGAAAACAGTCATGAGATAGGATCACAGCAGATGCAGGTCTCTGTAACTCTGGAATACTGAGAAATCTCTAGCCATCAAGATCAATGAGAGAACAAGGTTAAAGGAAAGAAGAGATACTTCAAATTAAAATCAGATTTAACTTCCATAAAATTTCTATTGACCATAAATTACATATAATCTGCCCTTCAGTGTGTACAACATTTATCTGAAGAATAAAAAGAGTTGTCAGCCTTAATAAACTATACCATGATCCTTTCCAATTTATTTTCACAATGCTGAGTGTGTTTACTGCATTGAAAATCATTCCATATTATAGGCCATACCAGGGGAAAAGTTAGCAAAGACTTTGGCACAATACAAATGACTAGCTCTGTAAAATATTTCTCAAATCTTTTCCCCTGGTGACAGACAAACAAAATAAGAAAGAGGGAACAACTGGTTACTTTTTGAAATAATAAAATGAAATAAAGTTACCCTGTGCAATTATGAGTGCACCACAGCTTTGTGTGTGTGTGTGTGTGTCATTTTTAAAGCCTGTTTAAAGCAAAAGTAACCCCAGATTAAGGTGTAGAAACCTCAATCTTTTTTTATTTCATACATGTCAACATGTATGAAGTAAACTCTAAGATTCAAAATTAAACTCAGGCTGTCCCAGAAACTGCAAGTTTTTGAACTTCTGACTTCTTTTTCTTTGGATTTCAGTGTGATAAATGCAAGATAGAAAGGATTAATTTGTCCTAAGTCAATCTCCTAAAAATTAGATATTCAAATCAAATCTGGAAAATTCTATAATGGAGAAAACAGATAAAGGTAAAGAGTGTTTCATTCTGAAATAGAAAATCAAATATAATTTAGATGTGGAGCTTAGACTTAGACATCTGAATGTTACTTGGCTAAAGTTGAGCAAAATACATCCAATCCAAGGTGACACCTCGTGCCTAATGAAAGAATAAAGTAGGTTGCACTTGGGACTGCTCAAATCTGTGAGAACTCTGTGTAAAAAAGAACTAAACCTATTAAAAACTAATTCCCTCAGTACAGACATGATTTTTAAAATCTTTATTTTGAGGGATATTTTAATGTCCCTGAAGTTCCCAAGTGTACTCCTTCGGCTGCAGAATTTACCTCCAACTTAGTATTTAGCAATTTCACGTATTTAAAATTTCATCAGAAAGGTTTCCAAAGCAGCCATCTGTGGTATTCTTAGACTATAGAGGTTTATAAGGAGCAGGAATTTCTGAAAATTACTCTGTTATGAATTGTGCATCACCAGAGAAGTTGTGTCTTTAAACCTGTTCATTTGCTTTATTAGCTCAAGAGACTCTCTAAGATTAGATTAGGTAGAAGACTACCTATATAACACACTTAATTGTCTTTAAATGCAATTTTCCATCTGGAAACAAGAAGGTAATTTACTTCCTAGGCACCATCAAACTTTCTGTGGTCCAGAAGCAAAAGTTTCACAAAATTATCAGTGGTAAACATATTACAAGTCAAGAGGTGTGTGAGTAGTACAAAGATACTCATACTGATTTGGTCCAGTTATGAGCTAAATTACCCTTTGGAGCTTTTTATTTCTCTCTCTTTAACATAGTGGGAAACTAGGGCAACCAACCTCCTAAAGAAACACCAAGGTTAAGTGCCTAAAGATAGGCATGTAAGTCCAGGCTCAGAAACTAGTTTTGAAATAAATGTTTTGATTATTAAATCATTCCTGAATAAATGAAGAATAGCCATTGATATGTGCAGAGAACTTTATAGTGTTTTCTCCTAAGAAGTAGGGGAAGTATTAGCAAGATCAAAAATCTCCATATCTATTAAACAAGAGATGACAGAAGAGAGTGAAGAATCATTCTGTGTGCTGGATGAATTTTTTAATAACTAAAACAAGTTTGTTATGGTACTGAAAAAAATTATTGCACCATTATTTTATACAAAATAATAACTTACTCTACAAAAACTGCTTTCATAAAGACTTGTCACCATGCAGTAGCAATCAAGGACAAATGAATGCATATATTCAGTATGCTCACTGAAATACTTCAAAATTGCATTAATATCTTCAAATAGTCTGTCCAGAATATTATTTTTCATTCTGACTAATCTATTAATTTTGCATTGGCTGTAAAACAGAGATTCTCTTTGTTACATTAGAACTGTTCTAAAATATGACATCTCCTTAAAGCCTTCCTGCAAAAAAGAATACAGTGAGTTTTAATGTACTCTTGCAAATTGATTTGCACTTTGCTATATTAACAGATAATCAGAACAAATAAAAAAAAGCAGTTTATGCCCACCTTAGTCTTAGTAATTTAGTTAAAAGCATAGAATTATAATTGTGTTTTTACAGCACTTTTCTTGAGTTGATTTGCTAAATTTCAAACTTTTATTCAAGTAAAATACTACGTACGCTTGGTAAGAAATACTACCCAGTGTTTCCTGGATATGTGAGACAACAGACATTCAAGATGTATGTCACTAATAAAAGTCATTATTTTATTAGAATCCAACACAGCTGACCATGAATATATTACTTTATCCACTCTACAAAATTTACTGGACCAAAAACAAATTACTGCTTAGTTTGAGTAGAGATGGGGGGGAAATGTTGCCTCTCACTTTCCGTATACTTTGTTATATTTAGGCAGAATGCAGACTCTTAGTGGGGTAAAGAATTTTAGCTAGAAGTGACTTTCCATAGGGTTAGTATTCAGAAAGGAGAATGCCTTTTTCATCCCTGCTGTTCAAAAAATCTGTAAACATAAGTTTGGTATGAAGGAAGAGAAGTCACCAAAAATACAACCATTTTGTGCCAGAACTATTTCAAAACTACTGGGCAGTGACACTCCATTTAGCAAGGAGAAAAAGCTAAAATACCTCCTCTGCTGTTAAATCAGTCACCTCAGCGTCCTGAGAGGGGAATAAAAGGAAGAATGTGAAGCCATTTCACATGTGCTGTTCACCATTTGCAGAACGTGCTTAGCCCCATGCAGATCCTACATCTAATAGAGTTCCCTTAATGATTGCAATCAAGTAATCAAATAATAACAATCAGCAACCACCAGTAACAATAAATAAAGAGCAAAATAAATAATGAATAAATAATAATGTAATAATAAATATTAATGAAGAGGAATAACAATACATCATGGACTATCACAAATTCAGACATGACTTGAATATTTGATAATTATCTTCACAGTTTATGAAACATCAGAGTGTTGATTCAGATGAAAGTTGCATTACAGCTTTATCATCCCAAATGAGAAAACGCAGTCCAAAATATCAAACCATTTATCCAAGCTTCCCCATATATATTCAGGTAGTCACATGTCTGTGCTGGTGCATGCATATATGCAGACCTCACAAATCTCTATCCCTTTGCACAGAGATGTTACTGCACGTGGGCTGGCACCATCTAAGTTCTTGTCTGGCACAAGAATTTTTTGTTTAAGTTCTGCATATACGTGTGAAAGTGTTGTAATGTTCTTTGGCAGTGAAAACTAAAACCCCCCAAACTTATGACGCTGATGAGTCTTCTAACTCAGTCTTCATAGCACAAGAGATGAATCATTTTCCCTAATGTATGGGTCTATAGGTTAGATGTCTGAACTTAGGGTAGTCATGTACACTTTTTAAAATTATTATTAATGTCCTTTTAATTACTGGAGGAAAAAAGGCACCTCTGGAGAACATTCATTCCCATCTGAAAATAGGTGTCTAAGATGACCAAAACCAATAGACTTCCATTGACTACAGGAGAAGTTTAAAGGACTGGCTTATATTTAACGACTAACATTCAGACAGCTAAAACTAGAGAAGATCAACCCCACCTCCCAAAAAACATTACAAGGTCCACTGATACAAGTCTAAATAAACAACTGAATTCTTTCAGATGAAAATGCTTTTAGTCAATACATAAACTCTAAGTAACCAAAGTGTTCTGAGGTCTTGAAGGTAGCTGTACCCCTGAGTATGCTTCGTACATTACCCCTGTAGTCAGAGGGAAAGTGTAGGTGCTATGGAAGGTCTTCAGAGGGTTATTCTGGACAGGAAACCATATGGAGACAGAATGACCCTCTGAAGGCCTGCAGAGCCCCAACACGGCACCATGCATGGAAGCACATACTTAATTTCATGGAGGGCTTCATAAGGAGCCGAAGTAAAAAGACTGCTAAATTAGGCAGACTGTGTCCTAGCCCAACAGTGCTCAGTAGAAACAGTTAGTCTTCACTTTCTTATATTCACCCTTGATTACACTACCACGACATAAATATTGTTTTTATAGCTGAATTATCAACCCCTTAAAATCTCTGTTTCAATAATGGGATTGGTGACAGCACCTCAACCGTAATAACATAACAGTGCCATTATAATTATCATTATAGGAACAGATCTTACAGCAAGGCAGCGTGGTACACTCATTAATTTCTTTGCCTGATGCAGCCAGGATTCAGATACAGCTCTGAGTCTAAAGGTCAGAAGTCATATCAATCTACTCCATAAATGTTGATTTTAGCAGGATGCAACGTCTTAAGGGGATGGCAGAGAAAAGCTTATATGTTCATACAGTGACCCTGAAGTAACAAATTGGAGATGTTAATATTCATTTAAAATAACTTTCTCTAACTTTTTTTTTTAGCATAATGGTGATAAAAAAATCTCAAGAAAATTCTTACATTAACACCTGATTAACAGATTTAGAAGTGGATTTGTTGTTGGTACTGAATTCAGAAAGTTTGCTTGTAGAAGGGTACTGTATGTACTAAAGATTGCTACTACTTACAGAATTGGTTGTGTTTCAATATCCTAACTTTAGACTGTAGTGTCAACACTCAAGGACCTGATTTTTTACCTTGTGAGCTTTAACTTACAGTTCCCTTCTTGTTTCAAGAATTCAGGTTCTCTGAAAGCTTGTGCATTTAAGCAAACTGTGAGACAACTCCTATAATTTGGACATCAAGTAATCATCAATTAATTTTTTGTTTGCTGTGTGTCTTAAGCAATGATTACATGACATATATCCTTTTTTTTTTCATATGGTGGTAATGAATGAAGAGACAGCCAAACACCACCATGATATAACATACTGTTTGAATAAAGATATAAATTTGAAAATTACTGAACATTAAACAGCAGTAGTAAAGATGACAACTAAACTTCACCATACACCAATATACATTTTTTTCTTGTCTTCTGTGTCTGTTCTTCTAGAAGCTTAGAGTAACTTTTGCTATACCACCACTAACTGACTAGAGTTCACAAGCTTGATTACCCTGAATGATTGAAAATGAAATCCAGTTGAAAACTGTAGTAATTTATGCAGTCATTTATTTATTTATGAAGGCTATTGTTCTTGGGAGCACTGGAAATATCTTTCATTAATTATTCTTGCTTTTCCTGTTCCAGTATGTTTACATCTTAACATATATATACGGCAAATTATAAAACTAATTCTAGATGCTCTTTCAGTGTTTTCTGTCATCATCTTAATGAAGTTTTAAAGTGGAAATGCATATAAATCCACATGTCTATGCTGGCATGTTTCACTACTGGTTCAAGCTTATCTGTTGACAATGTTATATATAAAAGTTTCCTAAGAAACTGAGAAAAGATGAAAATTACCCAAACACAGTGTACACAGATATGGAAATCAATCAACACAAAACTTGAAGGCTACTTGATTATTTATTTTTTAATCTAATGTGTTACTAACAAAACAACTGTTGCTTTCCTACATGAAGCAGCACAATACCCCTGTCCTGCTTCCACTGCTCTGCACGGTGAGCTCATTATGCACATTTCAAAAGCTGGAAGACCTTCAGGAGACCTTCCAGAGAGCAAAACGCTTTGGTCTGTTCCTCTAGGACAAAACATGGGTGAAAACACGGAAGGGTCACAAACTGAGAGGTTGATTATTGCTACCTGTCTTTCAGTGAAACCTGGATTAGAGGCAGTGTAGATGGTATTGGCCACTGAGTGGAATGGACTTTGCAGTTAATCATCCCTGGCCTGTGAGCCAGCCCAGCCCAGCTGCTTGGATCAGCTCTTGGACAGGTAGCAGGGAGGCAATCAAGACATAGTGAAACATGAAGTAATGATCATTACAGAAAATGAATGGGGGAAGGAGAGAATATCCCTCATATGTAAATCTGATAACATCATTACATGATTAATGTTGGGTAGTTTGCTCGTTTTGTTTTCCTTCAGAGATGTCAGCACTGGCAACTGGAAACCAAACAATAACAAATCAATCCTATTGTTCCTGAGTGTAATTAGGCGCTAATATTTGGAAAAGACTAAGATTGTGTTTTCTAGAAATACCACTATTCACTGTCATATTTTCAATACTTATTGTAAGAAACTCAAGGACCTTACAAATTGCATCTGAAACACTGAGCACACTGGAGATTAGAAAGCAAAAGTGCAATCTTTTTTTTTTTTCTTTTTAACATGGGTACAATCATTTTTTCTTCCTTCAAACTCTCCTTGATCTCTGAAGTTAAAATGCTTTTAACTAAAAATTAACAATAAAAAGTCTATCACTGTGCGCCCATCACACAGGCATAAAACTTCCACCCACAACAGCGATGTTGAAGGGAAGCAACATTGTCATTAAGTATGTCCTTAAGTGTCAGGAACGAAGTCCAGAAAATTAAATTACAGACAAACTGAAATAGTAAGAGCAGCCAGAATGAAGTTTTTCGGAACAATGGACAGGGACAATGGAGAATCAAATCACTGTAATAATACCTATTCCTGCCACAAGGAAAACAAAATAGTCTACATAATTCAGAAGTATTTCATGAGCAGAAAAATTGTAGTGCCCTGGGTAAGAAAGAAAAAAAACCAAAAGACGTCTATGCTTTGGAAGGATTTGTTGTTGCAACTTCTCCTTCCAGCATTAATGTGAAAATTCTGAAATCAGGTACCAAAGGTCAACATGGTAGTGTTGGTTAATACACAGAAAAATAGACAACTGATTTTCCCACATGAAATAACATCTCAGAAGAGAAAAAGATGACTTGATACACAACTGTAATTGTTTTTTCTGGTTTTTGATTAAATTACATGGGTTGCTGAGATTCCTTTGGTAACTTTTACAGTTCTACAATGAAATGATGTGGAAATTAAAGCATCGCTTTCTCCATCACGAGCAAAAAATAGCAGATATGAAAGAATGATGACAGTACATGCAGAAAAACCACATGTGCAGAAGTGAACTGTAGGATGATGTTCAAATACATTTTTTTTAATCCAAAACGTAGCCAGAAAGCACCTAATAAATTAACCAATTCCAAGAAAAAATTCAACCAGATATATTCCTACAGCAATAAACAGAATAATAATGGCCCCTTAGTTATCCAATAATCTAATAAAATTTAAAATAGATTTAACATTTCTGGTTTTAATTATTCCAATTTTAGACACCACTCTTGGCATGGTAAAGGTAAATTTTGGAGAATAACTATGCTAGCATACCAAACCTTCATTATGATGACCCTTTACTTACATTTAAATATTCAAAACCCAGGTAACACAGATTGCTGACCATGTTTTTAACTAGGTTCCATGAAGTTCATGCAAAGAAAAAATATTAAGTTTTACAAGTATCTACCACACCCTAAATAAATTAATGATACACATAATGTTCTAGATCCATATGTGTCTATAACCATATGCACAGATGGAAATATGTCAGGCCCCACTGTATAATACCCAACTATATAATTACCTAACAAAAAAATTACTTACCTTGCACTACTGGGAGCTTTTTACGATTTATTGTTCATACATACATTTCACTACTAATTCATATGTACCTCATGGGAGAGAGCTTAAAGATTTGAGGTTAGCAGTATCCCTTCTGTACATACATATGCCAAATCTTTGTATTTGAAGGGAAAGGCTTACAGGAGCTCGCAGTAACCACGCCTCAGTTGCCCACTGATCCCAGACATGGAGCCATGCAAGGCTACAAAGCAGGGATGGGTACTGCGTTAGCTATATGATGTGAATAAAGCCAGTATGCCCGAGAGAACTCCTGTTACTCTGAGTAGCTTTTTCTCTTTTGATGATCACCCATAAGTGCACATCCCAATTAGTAGAGCGTTTGATCCGGTGCTGTAATATCAGAATACCAGAAAAGCAAGCAAAGAACCGCAGCGCTGAATGATGCCCTGGAGGCAGACATTTCACAGAGGATTACATGACCATTGGAAATATGAATACATGTACGTACATTTGTTTCTTGCCTGCAATTACAGTGGCTGCTGTTTCATCATGTATACAAGGACTGGACCAGTTTTAATAGCCTTCTTTCAAATAAACTTAAAAACATAGCCAAAGCACTGAAAAAAACCTTATGCTCTTCTTTATCTCAGTTGTTAGGCAACCACACTCTTACTGTATTGAGGGCCAGGCTTAGGCAACTCCTCATTCTGAATTCTTCCACTGAAGACAATAAAAGGAAAGAAACTCCATTTTGACTAGCTCTGTGGACCCTGTAGTAAATGTGACAGAAGAGCCTTTGGCTTGGTTTGCCTCCGTTGCTGAGAAGGAATGTGTCCAAATGAGCACCTCCTGTGTTCTTCAAACAGCAGTTTCTAGGAAAGGTGTGGAAACCCGCATGTTCTCCCCCTCTCTTGGGTAGTTTCTCCTACAGCAGCTGACAGTTTGCATTTGGAGCTTTGCAGACTCCTTTTTTTCCTTGTCTTTTTGCCAAAGGCTGATCCCATCTGGGCTGCAGGGGTTGGAAGCCAGTCTGCAAGTTTAGTCTCACTGCAGTCATCATGGAGGTAAGCTCAAAAGCTGAAGCACATCGAAGCTAAACTAGTCCCCAGGTATATTCTTTCCTTAATTAATTTTTTTTTCTTTTTTCTCAAAACTCTCATTGTGCTTCCATTTCTTTCACAGAGTAATACAGAGAGTTCTCTTGTGACTAATTTCAGCCCTATAAAATTTGCTCAATTACCACAAAGTGACATGTAGGAGAGTGGAAAATGTGTCTGTATTCAAAGGCATTTAGTTCAAATCCTACTGAAGTTCTATTTTTCATTTAGAAATGCTATAACCTCTCCATCAATTATATTGCCAGTTCTACCTTTTAAAGCAAGAAGTAGATAGGCAGAAGAAAGAAGGCTCAAAAAAACTGTCTTCTTGATCACATTTAGCAACTATATCTTCAGCTGTAATCCCCAGAAAATCCTTTCACTATTGTCACTACTATTTAAAGATAAATATGGGCTATGGACAAGATGCATTTTCTTCAAACTGAGAGATTCAGTCTCTATTAGTTATCTCTGACCCACAAAGACAGGACAGATATATACTATGAAACACTTAGACCACGGCAGAAGTTTTTAGAAATACTTTTCACTAGTTTTATTACAAGGCATAGTTGCATTTTGAACACACAATAGAGCAGACACAATTAGTTCAGTCAGAGGGAAGCTTACTGCATAAGGACAACAGGATTTGGCTTGTTATGAACCAGATAGATAGCTACAAAACATTTTTTGATGGCTTTGTGACCAAAAAAGTAAGAAACAGAAAGAAAACTCTGAAAATCTTTCCAGTGATTAAAATACATTACAAAAATAAATAGGCTTAAAATTTGGTGTTGTTGACTTTAAAAATAGTTTCTATTCTGTCTCAAGGCAAATTCCACAGGCGGATTACAAAACCAATCAAAATAAGATGCTGACACAATGTCAACTTTAGAGTAATAATTGTACTGCTATAATAATCTGTTTAATTGTTGTTTATTGTAATTAAAATCTCATGGCACAGCAGAGTTGCAATTTTCTTTTCCATGTCAGCAAGGTTTCCTTTTATAGCACAGTTTGCCCAAAGCAACCAGTGATGTTACTAGACAGACATTAATCAAAGGACTTTACAGAGCTACACCTGGTATCCTTGAGGCAAAATGTTTGCCACAAACCCCACATAAATCGAAGAACAGCAGTTATGGGGGCATTGTTATGCTTGAAAGCAAGAATTTTAAAATTAATTTTTAAGTATCTATTATATGAAGGAATATTCATAAGCCAATATTATTCACTTAATGACCAAAATACCTCTCATTGAGAAGACTGACAGCTAATTATAATTAACAAGACCAATAATTTTCCCATATCCATTTTCCAGATGTTAATGTAAACTAGATTGACAACACAGATAGACATAACAAAGGAGTCTAAGAGAATTCATTTGCACCTGCTCAATACCAAAACATCGCAGAGGTCAGCAGAAAATTTAGAGTTTATTTTAAGATTTTGATATGTTGAAGTGACATCTGGCCTCAGTGGAACACTTAGGGCAAACTCAATGAAAATTTAAACCGCCAAAGAAATCTGGATTTAAAAAAAAAGAACACTAAAGATAATTAATATCACTTCTACATAGTGCATCAGTAATGCTGAAGCTTAATGTGAAATAAACACTTGAGTCAAGCTAATCTGATGCTAAGATGATTGGGCAATTTATTACAGCTTAAGAAGGACATTGCCACGAGAACAGGAAATAAAGGTTTTAAAACTTAGGGTAATTATTTTCAATCAGAGCTGCTTTCAAGGTCAAATGTTTAATACAAGCCATTATTTTCCCTCTGCTAACTTTGGCAGGCGTTTCACATGTCTCATCCATAAATAATTAAAGAAGTAACTGCTGTATCAGCTTAACCTTTGGAGAAAAACTTGAATGTCCAAGGTAAAGATTTTATTTGGTTCTTAGTTTTCCCAAAAGACAGCAATATACAGTTTATCTGGTCTAACAAATACTGCCTACTGCTTTCTAACTCAACAATATAAACATTTCCTAATAAGCTTTCTTTGTGATTTATTTTCCCATTTGGACCATACTCAGCTACTTCAGCAAATTGAGACAAATAGTGAAACCAAAAAGCTCTCTGTAAATGCAACCTGCTAACACAAAAGAAATTAAATGGAATTTAAGCTGCTGGCAGGCAAGGATGAAGTAAGATTTGATGTGGTTTTTATTGTACTAATATTGTAACTATTTGAAATGAAGCAATATTGGAAACAGAGTGGAGGTACTAGGTTTGTTTTTAATTTGCTTGCTATTATACAAAAGGTCTGTATCTAGTAATGTCTTTATATTAGTCAGATATTTATATCAGACTATGCATCATAGACTGGAATGTTGCCATCAAAGAAAACCAAAAATAAGTGAGGGAAACAAGTTTTTATCATTATCATTTTTGGTTTTTATCATTATCATATCATTATCAACAAGTTATCATTATCATTATCATATCATTATTGATATGATATCATTGATATTATTGATTATTATTGATATCATTATTGATATCATTATCATATCATTATCATATCATATCATTATCAACAAGTTATCATTATCATTATCATATCATTATCAACAAGTTTTTATCATTATCATTATCATTTTATCATTTAACATTTTTATCAAAGACATAGACAGAGGGATTGAGAGCACCATCAGCAAGTTTGCAGATGACACCAAGCTGTGTGGTGTTGTCGATACACCAGAGGGACGCGATGTCATTCAGAGGGACCTGGACAGGCTGGAGAGGTGGGCCCAGAAGAACCTCATGAGGTTCAACAAAA
>KZ506318.1:208679-226843 GCA_002844005.1 Limosa lapponica baueri | reverse complement strand
TATATGGCATTTAAAGACAAAAGGACAAATTCTGTGAAACCAAATTTCTACATCCCTTTTAAAAGTGTTTTTGAAAATTTTGTGCAGCAGTATTTTTACTGAGGCTCTTAGTCAGCAAAACAAGTAAGCAATTACCTAATTTAAGCACATGTACTCCTTATTGAAATGTAAGAAAATTAGAGATAAATCCCTCTCCTAGGTTCTCTCAGCCTTAAAATTCTACTCATTCTCTTTGCTTTTGATCATTTTGATATTACTCAGATTTTTTTTGAATATGTCATTATACACACAAAAGTGGATATCTAGTTAAAGTCTCTTTGTATTAACTTGGATCCTACATTATTTTCCAATGTTTCTCAAGCTCAGAATTTCTTGTTGAACTGCATTTAATGCATTTATGTGAGATCTGGCTACTCATGAAGCAACTATAGCACTCCTACAACAACAAAGAAAGAAGAGTGGAGAAGGCTTACCTAATAAAAAATTTCAATCTGCACAAACTTTTTGCTTAATTACCTTCTGCTAAAAGTGAATCAGAAAAGTTGTTTAAACCTTTCTCTTGGCTATGGTCACAAATGAAAAATGTTCACTCTTCTTCTTCACAGACATTCTAATAAGCATAATAGATTCTCTGCTGCAGCATAGTAGTCAGTTATTATTAACTATTAAACCAATTACTGAGGACTGATTTTTGAAAACTAACTCTTGTACATAGTGGTCTAAAAATAAATGCCTACTGGTTCACATTACAGCAGCCATTGGGGAATATATGTTGGCATACCACTGTCTACATTTATAAAAAGAACCTCACATTAACATGGGGTCTGCTGACTAATTCTGTAGGATGCATTACAATTCCAATCTTCAGGATAGGGTCAAATGCAGAACCTTATTTTCACATCTTCCCTCTCTGGGAGATGATAATTTAGAAAGCAGCTTGCTTTGCCCCAGGAAAAAAAAAATCATACTCAGAGTTTTCCATATGTCATTCCTTAAAAATGTTTTCTTAATTTAGAATGAAGTCCTCAAATTAAACTGAAAGGTGTATTTTGGTAACAATGTCTACAAGGATGTGAGCTCCCTGGAGAAATTGCTCCCATGTGGAAGACTTGAAGTTTTTCTCCAAATCCCTTAGAATTGGTCTGTAATCTGAAAGCATGTAACACTTGCAGCTTTCAAGACTGGCACAATGCAGAGGCAAAATATGCTAAAAACACATAACGGATTTATACTTTATATTGCTATTGGGGAATTGATAGTCATAGATAAGTTACATCTTTGTTATCTTTTTCAGTCACATCAACAAATCATGGACTAGAAAACACAAATTAGCCAGTATGAACAGACCTTATCTATGTAGAAGATCTTGAATTTTGATGACAAAACGCCATATCTCACAAGTTTGAAAAGACAGAGAAAGAAGTCATCAGCAGCAGCTCTACAGCATACCTCTTCATTCTTCAGGTAAATTCAGTACCTTGAAAAAGAGGATCCTTGGCTCTACCATTATATGTTTGCAGTGGTCCATCAAAATAGAAACTACTTGCTTCAGCTTGTAGGTGAAGCAGTGAAAAGCCTCTTGGTTTTTTCCTTGCTCACTAGTTTCCTGGCTTTCCTATTCTTCCAGCTCTACTGGGAAACCACAAGCTGCGCAGCTGTAAACAGCTGGATGCCAGGTAACACAAAATTCCACGTCCACCATGAGAAACCTACATCTTTATGTACTCGGATAGGTGATTCCCTTGGCCATAAATCTACTTAATAACTTCAGTTGATGGTAGAGAGAGGTTAGGGGGGAAGGCTGAAAGCAATGTTTTAACATCTGAGTTAACATTAACTTCTAGATAAAACTTATCTGTGAACACATATACCCTAGCTATAGTCCTGTCTTTAATCCTACCCTGCAATGGCACTTCTCCAGTTCCTCAGAAGGGAAATAAGTTTGTCAATGTCTTCCAATTTCAAGCTTCTTTATTTTGTCTAATCCCAGATGTCATATCTTTCCAGTGCCATGGAAGAGCAGAATATTTTTACATCATATTTTAGCAGATGGAATCCACTTCAGCCAAATTTATCACTGCCAGATGGCTGACCGTTATTTACTGATGAAAAGTTAGACACAGAGATAAACTTTAGTCAGTTAAAACATCCAAATTTTCTGTGTGAAAATGGCAGGTAGATCTTCCCTCATCATTTTAACCACCACCAACAGACCATCAACTTCCACCAGGTCAATCTCTAGCAATAAATCAATGGACCTTTATGTAAGATTGTAACATCTTCTGAATTGAATCACAAGATTAGCCAGCAAAGGATTTAGGCCTTTGATACTGGAATTCATAAGGAATATACTAAACTATCCTTCAGTTGCACTAATCCTATATTTGAAATTAATCATTTTTTCAGTGTATGCGAGACAAAAGTCCCATGTACAAGGGGACAATTATGCAATGGAGGGTTCATGGGTTTGCAGGTGATACAGATACATGTAATATATTACGTACATTATTTATTGGCTACTTTCTTAGTTGAAGAATAAGAATATGCTCTGGACCTAGAAAGCTTACGTGGAATGAAAATTTCAGTAATTGGGTTCTGCTTTTGAAGATGGTGTTAAATGATGGACGCAAAGAGATTTAGAGAAGTAGACAGGAAAAGTACAATGAAAGATAGACCCCAGGAAAGCAGGTAACCCTGAGATGATGATTCATGGAGCTGAATTAGATACCAAACATGAACTCCAACAAGAGATGTGGTTCTGCAAACAATTTGTAAACTGCTGTGTAAAGCAATGTTGCATCACAGTTCTCTGAAATACCTCTAACTGAAAATAACAAACCAATGACAAAAAAGTTGTAACACCAATGCAAGCCTTATTGCCCTCTCCATCTTTTGCCTATAAAAGATAGGATTTTTCTTTTAAAATTCTCTTCCTAAGGACTACCATATACATCCTATCAGTAATGCACCTATCAACTGTTTCATTTCACAGAAAGTTATTTCTCAGAAACTCATATTGTAGCTAATGTAATTTTTAAAAAGCTCAGCTCCTCTCCTCTGCTAATGAGAGCAAATGCACATAGTATAATTATTTGCAATTTTTCATGAATGCGTTTTAAATGACAGTATAAATTTATCTTCCAGAATAAAACTGGAATCCATTATTTCGATTCCCAGTTTGTCAAAATGTGTCTTTATTTGAAAGGACTAAAATTTATAAGGGGCCTAAATCTTCATGCTTCCCCAGTAAAGCAGTTACCAACTAGCTGCCTGGGAGATAAGAGGCTTCCTTTGTGGAAGTTGTCCACTTCTGGATTTTTTACACCTTTTTCTGGAACATCTGACGCTGGACACTGACTAGGTCAATGTGCTGGCCTAGTGGGCTTGACATAATGTGCAATTCAGTATGACATGCAGCTTAAAGATAATGTTTTCCCAAACCACATGGTATGCAGATACCACAAAGTATAACAGCACTGTGAGCATTTAATGAGAAATTTACACCTTTTTCAGAAGTGTGCAATAACAACCTCTGTCAGAAAAAAGAATATAAATTACGATCTAGTAAAATCATTTCTACCTTCAAATTACAAGATCAGAAACAACATGCACTGTCATAAATGAAATATATATGAGAAATGTATATGCTTCGTCTTTATTGAAATATATTTAAATCATCCTCATTGACTAACAATGAACCAAATATCACACAAAAGGGACAATAAATGAAACATAGTACAAATTAAAAGGTCTTCTTTTTTTCCAGAGCCTTTTATATCTAGTCACTAGTTTAAAAGTAAAATATCTCTCTCTTTGTTTCCTTTAGCTGCACTTTAGCCTCTTTTTCTTCTGCAAAATGCCAGATGTGGAAAATCTACACTAAAGGTAGCCATAACTCCATATAAAGGCATGTTTTTGGCAATATGACAGAAGAAACTGAAAGGGTCACTGATTATGGAAAATGTACTTTCTCTTTATATCGCTCCTGCAAAGTTGGGATTCCAATAGCATTAGAGGGAACAGTCTACCCTACTCACTCCTGCCTGTGTTTCCTATGTTCCTTTCTCTGGTTTGTCTGCTTCTAGTTCCTTTAAACACCACACAAATAAAATTTTACATCTGCTTATAGGCACACATGCTTCAAATTTAGGATGTGTACAGGCAAAAGGTTAAGGTGATACTTCCAGATCTATTGATAAAGATGTATGTGCAGTTAGAGATGTATACCACTGTAGAATTACAGACAGTTCACCCTTTCTCCATACATTCATATACCCAATGCATGAAATTTACATGCATGTACTTTTTGTGTATGGGAATATCACTCAAAGCAGCCCAGGAGGGAAGTTATCACTATTTCATTGTAGTCTTGATTCAAGCTTTCATTGCATTTGTTTCTCCCCTTGTTCAAAACAAGTTTTGAACCTTCAGCACCATGAACAGACTTCTGTCATTTAATGTGCAGGATCAACACAGTTTCTTGAGAAACTTCCAGGAAAAGGGTGCATCAAAAAAGCTAGGAGATCTGAGCAAGGTAGCAGGCATCAGGAGCTATCCTTGCTTCCTCCAGATCTGTGGTTACATATAGTACCTTGGCTATTAGCTTGAGACTGCAGGAAATGAAAGAAATAACACCTTTTGTAAAAGCAGCAACAAATCAATTGCAATTAATAGTATCAGGTTACCTACATATAGCATCTGCCTCCGTATTATATCTATGGCATAATATATCTTCCCCTATTAACTGGTTCAAAGTTAAATTTGAAAGTTAATATCTGTATCTAATTGATATCAAGATATTTAAACTAGATTGTTCAAGAAACATTTCAAGAATCATGGAAACGCTGCTATGAATTGATCACTGATAAGAAACTCTACCTTCCCCAAATACTCAACTTAATTTCCTCAAGCATAGCTTTTTTGGCAAAGAACACAACATTTCCTAGTATGGTGACATAAGGCACGCCTGATCAGGCAAGTTGCTTTATAATTCTGAATGAATGTGTTCAAGGTTATTTTTCTTGTTCACCTTCCCTTGACTTTAGCAAGTAAAATTAATTAAGCCACATGCTGAAATGTAAAGAATACTGGAACAGTAACATACTGGAGGAATGCTGGCACAGAAGCCTTTCTTAATGTTTGTGATGTTGCACCACGAGTGGGCGTTTATCTCAGTTAGGCAGACAAAAAGGTTGTATCTGCCCCATAAATGTATCCATATCTGCTTAGCTGGAAAGGAGATAATAAAGAAATGCAGAATCAAAGTATTCAGCTGTACTAAAGACAATGCTTTAATTATCAGAGAGATATTTCAAACTTTCCTTTAAAACTAAAATGGATGGCTAGGACAGGATTAGACACTATAAAATAAACCATTTTCATTTAATTTCTAGGCAGAGCTACACAGAGCTAAGACATTCAGTATTATTCAAAATGAAATTACATGTAATATTCTCTTTTACTTGCTGTCTACGAAGCACCAAATTGTAAAATTTAAGTAATAACAATGAATCTCTTTTTTAATGGTATATGTAACTGTACCAAGAAATTCAACCCCAACTTTAGCTTAAATAAATTTAGACTTTCAATAAGGAAATGACTGCTACACACAACAAATAATAGCAGCTAGTTCAAACATCAACCTTAGGGTAACTTATTTCTTGAAAAAATAGTTTAAGCTGAAATTTCAATTTTGTTGTTTATTTTATAAGATAGCTTTTTACTACAACACTTCAGTGCTCTGTGGAATACATTTTCACAGTAAAAGATTGCTAGATCAAGCCTATGTTTAACACTCACACTTTTCAAGATGCATATTATCAAAATAAATGTTGCAATAGAATCCATTTACAAACTTTAGGGAACAACTCACTCTGGAGGGAGGGAAAGTACATGCAAAAACCACATTCCTAAAATGAAGTCTGTAAGGCCAGTAAGAATTATTTTCAACTGATTATCAAATTAGATTCTGAAAATTGTAAATTGGCTTCACCCATTATTTTTATGTGCAGTAATAAAGTGTGTGCCAGTGCTACATAGGCAATTAATACAGCTGCACTGGCTTGTGAGAATTTTTTCATGCAAACGGGTCTACACATTTTTCTTTAGTACTTAACCCACACTTTCCCACAGGTTCATTTTCTCTTTCCAGTTGAGGTACTTCAGTTTGCACAATTTATTCTTCCATCAAAATAAAAAAATACCTTCTTCACAGAGTAGAAAGAGCTCTACAGTTCTTTCTCCCTTTAAGTTACTCTTTGGCAACATCTTCATTGACAAGACCATCACAGTAGAAATTGGTCTGCGAAGCAAAACAGTTATTTCTGAGAATCAGTGGTCACACTTTGTGTGTTTTGAGGGCCTTTATTCCAACAGGCTCTTCTCCGGGCCTGTTGGCTGGCAACAACTAGCATTTGGAATGCATTAGGAGAGATTCTGGACACCATCTTTTGATTTAGTCTCATGCAGAAGGTGTTCACATAAAGCGCTCCGAAAGTGGTTTATCATGTGAAAGAGAGAGCAGATTGTGGAATGACTGAAGTCATTCAGAAGCAGACTAGCTTGATCCAAACTAAAATGCTAATGCAGATGTACCCTATAACCGCTCTACCCTCATTCCTAAAATAACTCTCTCTCAAGGGTCTATCAGAGCTTCCTTACTTTGTGGATGTAGCTTGGTCTCTTGAGAGTGGAAGAAAAGGGTACAATCAAGTCATTACAATTGCTGTGACTTCAGTCATCTCCACACAATTTCACCTCAACCTCTTAAAGACTGTGGTAAGGTAATGATAAGTCCAACCAAAGCATGCAACTGCTTTTCTAGCTCTCTGGAATCCTAAAGTTTCTTAGAAAATACGAGGTGAAGAAAAAGACTTTAATAATCTTTAACGAGCCATTTGTGATTTAAGATTATGATTGCATTTGATCTTTCTCCGAGTTACCTATTTCAGTGTCCTTTCTTCTCAAGTTCCCGCTCCTAAAGATGTTAGAGTAACTCCCCATTTCATGATAGCCCTCTCACTAGAGTATACAATGTTCCCCCCATCCCTCCTCCACTCCTCCATGGCATGCCCATCATAGTTCACTCCATTCTGGGTGATGAGTTCCATGATTTCTTAAGCTTTAAGCATTCGCTTTTCCTGCAATCTACACTTATCCTGAATGGCTGTTTTTCAAAGCTGAGATCAAGACCAGTATAGCAGCCTGCTGAAGTGACTTACCATTTCCAGGTATGTAGTTCTTCAGGGAAAAACATTAACTACATCATTTCTATCAGATTTTGGACTTGTTCAATTTCAATGAAATTTATGTGCTTGCCATAGGGTACTACAGACCTATTAAAAATGCATGCAGAAGAGATAATTAACTATTAAAATCTGCACAGTTTTAAAATAATTTCTACAGATACCTATTATATTTCTATTGAATTTTATAAGTTAAACCCTTATGAAATCCCACTGTGGCCGTGTGTTCTACGCAATAAAGCATAATGCACAGCATGTGTAAGTTTTGTGTTTAGTGGTTTGAGAGAAACAGAACTCCTTATAGAAATCTTTAACATGGCTTCTGCATCTTTCCTCCTATTGTCCCAAAGGGCTGCTAAATTATGGTGTGCTGAAAAAAACCCGACATGTATAAATTCTCTAGCCATCCACAATCCTCTGTTTTCCAGTCTTCTTCTGGACATGTCAGTTTTGCCGAAATACTGCCAGTCACAGACTTTTGCCAGTGGCTGCTGAGCTGCTTCTGCCTTGGACACCCTTGCCCACCAAGGTGTTGTGCTTTTAAAGCATACCCGAATTTTTTAGCATTAACTTTTCAGCACACATGGGAACAATCCTGGTGGGTATGTTAGAGACCCTACAGAATCCTTAAAGCATAGCAATGCAAAAACATAATCTCCTTCTCCCCTTAACAGAGGCAGCATTGGATTAGCTATATTGTTACAATATATGTCACACTGTTGAATATCTGCTTAGCTTCATTAGCCCAGCATCTTTCTGATGGTATAACGAAAAAGAAAAAACACACTCTTTTTTGTTAGAAGTTACAGCCATCTTTGCCAACAGCAGAAAAAGTTAATCTGAATGATTTTGTCACAGAATTTCTTCTAAGAAGGAGAAAGGATACAAACAGGCAAAAGTAAGGACATTTTATGTCAAGAGCATAAACACTGATTCACATTTCCAAAAATAGTGTGTGGTGGAGAAAAACATACAAATCTTGAAAAAAAATAAGACCATGTACAAAAAACAAATACTTCAGCACATTTTAGATCATGTGCATGATAAAGCTGTTTTCCTAGACAGAGAAGGCGTGAAATTCTTGTCATGATTCTTAGTCTCAATAATTTTGGTAGGTCACCATTCAGCATGTAGCCTGGAGCAGAACTCTTACTGAGGTGCTTACCATCTTCTACTACACAGAAAATATTTCCTCTTGTTTGGCATTTTCCCCTGATGAAGCAAAAGATTAATAGGATTAGATACCTTTCCTTGGATCAGTTTGGCAGTTGTTCAAGCTCTTTGCAGCTTGTGAATATTTTACTGTTTTTCAAACATTTCTCCTTTCATTATTCCACCTTTGATTGGCTTTGTGTCTCCCAGTGTCCCTCCCCCTTCTTTGCTCCTTTAAAGAATGACATTGCTTTGAAAGCACGTGAAGACATTCTAAATGTTGTATGTCTCACATTGGCTTCTGCTTGAGGCAAAAAGATTAAATGCCCACCCAACTGACAATTCCCTCTCTGTAAAAACATATTTTAACAACATTCTCCTGTGAATATGCCATTTTTGCATATTCCTGATTTCTTCCTACATCATTTTTATCTGCCTTTTAATGCATGTATGCTTGTAAGAATTCATTTTCATAATGGGGTGCTAGGGCACCAGCAATTAAAGATAAAATGTAGCATCACTTTCACTTACAAAGGACACAACAATTTTATTGACTACAAAGAAACTGCCTCATTAAGATTAACAAATGTACAGAACAGGCACAAATTTATCTGGACTGTGCTTCCAGAGACTGATGATATGCAAGCCATCTCCTGCCCATCAGTCTCACAGCTGTGTGAGCACAACCCCATAGCTTGACTAATATTCTCTTTTCCCAGAAGAAAAGGCAGAGCTAATGTCCATGTGCACGGACACACATTGAGTGTCTCTAACTTCTAACCTGGAACAAACTCTCTGAGACATAACTGAAGCAAAATAAGGAGACATGGACCCCAAACTTAACCATAGATATACTGTGCATAGGCTTGCCGGACCTATCAGGACACAGACAACCATTAATCCTGGAACCTCTTGATACAGTGTGTGTCCTGCAGTCCTGGGCAACCAGAACCTTCACCAGTCCAGTCTTCACCCTTTTGTGGATATCTGATCTGAATTCCAAAATGTCTGAATCAAGTCCAGACCTCTGGCAAGACTAACTGCGTAGCCTTGTCAATGTTTAACTGTGGTTCATACTTCTATTTCCACCAATGTACAATAGCAGGATAATTTTAGGCATTTCCATTACCCAGATGTTGTATAGGTCTTGAAGGTATTCAGATGAAAGGTGCTGTGCCACGCAGTGCTTCACACAGTGAGAGTACTGTACAAATAACAATTAAAAATATGTTCTTATTTCATTTGGCCATGCTGTTGTCTATCTGAATTGGGTTTACTTAGGAGAGCTAATTGCTTTTATGCATGGGAGCACAGACATACACGTTTATAAAACGTAAGTAATTAAAACTGTCTCCTCTCTCTTTGTCCTTTCTACCAACATACTGTGTGCTTCTGTGTGATCAGTAGTATAAATGGAAGTTTTCCTCTGTGTGTCAATTCTCTGCTATTGTACCTGAATCATAATGCCATTGTGACCTTGTGTCTTGTCTTTACTGTACCACTAAAAAAAAAACAAAAAACCCCAGAGCAAGGAATTCTAGGATCTTTGTGGAGATAGACCCCTTCTTGTCATGCTAGTGGAACTACTGTCTGTAAGAAGAGCTGAGGTCCCCAAAAACTCTAGGTGGTCTCCCCAGCTACAGACCAGAGTCCAGTTTCACACAGCCACTCTGACATCTTGTTCCAATTCAAAATGAAAACCAAAAAAATTGTAAAATTCTCGGTTGAAAGAGGATTGAGGCCTAATTCTGGGGTCATCAACTGGGAAGTCGTCCACCAGCCAGGGAGGCTCTGCAAATCCCAGCCCTGCGCTGGCCACCCATCATGCTGGTCAGGCAGGGGCTGAAGCTGGGCTCTTTACTTTCCAGGTAAGCTGCAATCTCTCAGCAAAGTGTTTTCAGTGATGATTCTGCACTTGTAAACCTCCAAAGTGTCTTGGGTCAGCCTCAAACAAAAATCTTCTCCTTGGTTAGACTATATGTAGGTCTGACAACTGACAACTAAGTTGGCATGCTATGAATAGGTTGTTGGTAACAACAAGAGGAGAAGAAACCTGCAGCAGCTATTTCTCAGTACAAATACTCCAGTGACAGATCACCGAAAACTTTTCAAACCTTGTTTCTCTGTATTTCAAATAACAGAGTTCAGCCCATGATGGGCAGTTCCCCTGTGAATTCCTGCTGGCATCTGGTCAGTTTAACCAACTCTGATGCACACTACAGCTGCAGTAAATTTGGTTTCTGTAATAAGATTCACATCCACAAGATTGTGTCAGACCCTAATTCCTGTTTGAATTATATATTTCATCAGTCTCTTAGGTGCCTGTATCAGAGCTAGGGGCCAAGAGGGCTTGGTGAATTTATTGTTAAATATTTTCTTTTCATTAGACACATATATGGCTGAATATGACTATAATCGGTGATGTAGGAAACCACTGTATGCTCTTACTTGCATATTGTGACAAGGCATCACCTATTGCCAGTCATCATGGTGTGAAAGTAACAGCTTTTACAAATGGAACTGTTGGTCACACATGCAGAACCTTCTCTGCTACTTGGCTAGGCAGGAATAGCCAGTCTTTAGCTTAGTTCCTTTATCTTCATTTGTACAAATAGCAGCCATTAACCAAGGAGTGAATTCAATCAGCTTGTCTCCAATGGGAGATAAAGTTGAAACCATCTGCTAGTTCTTAAAAGCAATGAGGCAAATTTTATTACAGAGTGATTTGGTTACTCTTGCCCTTGTTTCAGCTCACACATTGAAGTCTTTCTCTTCTGAGAAGTCTTGCCTAAGGTCCAAAATGAGACTGGTAGGTCCAATACACTGAAAATATCAGGAAAAAAAACATGGAACTACTGAAAATTGCTCTTCAAAAGTGGCACACCAGTCGCTCAAGTCAGGATTAGCATATATAGATAGAGTCTCCAGAAGTGTCTTGCAATGTATTAATTTTCTTTAGGACTTTTTTCCCCCTGTTCTTGTCCCATCTTGTTTTTATGCTAATTTTCCTGTAATATAATAATTTTTTTAAATTAAAAATTAACATGAAAGTTGCACATGATTTTCTGGGCTGGATTTTATTACAAAAAACACAGCATAGCCACTGTTTTTTATATATATAGCAGTGTTTGGACATCTTCACTGCATTCACCATAGCAAATTATATTTTAAATAAACCCACATGTTAATGCTAACTCAAACTTCCCAGATATTGATGCTGGCATCAGTATGAACATCCTTGTTAACTCTGCATTTTGAAATAGTCCAAAGAAGTCTGGACTTCATTATTCCAACAGTAAATAAATGGGCAGAGCCATGTGGTCTCTGAATTCTCATTAAAATCTTCAAATTCCTCTCCAAATCACACCCCAATGGTTGGATGAACTTAGTTTTTTAACTATGGTAGATAAACAACATCTATGTGTAGTGTATATACTGTGATATATGCACATGAAGTATACCTTATACTATTATAATGTATGCAACGCCTTCATTAGTCTTAGGCAGATTTGGTAATGAAATTTTATCAAATTGGAAATCATGCAAAAAATGACATTATCATTCATATCCTCATTCAATAACAGGCTAAGAGGTTGGAGTTGAAGTGCTGTTGCTACTTGAATGTCAAGAGGTCTACAATTCCTTCTGCTCATTAATGTGAAATAAAAATTTCAGATTATTCTTCACAGACCTATTGCCCAAAACTGCAAGTTATTAAGCAGTTTTCCAGTTGCTGGCTACATGGGCTGCGAAGGGCTGGGGGGTAACGAGTAGATGTGCTATACTAAAGATAAACGTTTGGGCATAGTCTCCGTAAGCAAGAATTAATAACATCTGAGAGAATTAGAAACCTGAAGGTACTTCAAGAACTTGAAAGCTGCAATCTTGTTCTACTAAAACGTTCTGACATTAAATGAACAGTGAGAACACTGCTTGTGCTAAAGTGCCTTCTCCTTATAGCTATATACTTCTTTCTCTTCTAGGAATTTTTCAGTGTTAGATAAGGTTAAGTCTAAGATCAAACATTTCATTTGTGTCACCTACTTTATTCTCCCTGTCAAACTCGGGGGGAAATAAAAAATGTTTTTGTAATAAACTGACTGAACGCAACAGTCGTTCACTCTCTTTTCTGAGTGACATGGTTGTGTTAGATCATGATCAAGCTTTATTTTTCACAGTGACATTAGTGTGGTAGGAAGCATTACTGCCAATTTAGAAATTCTGTCCTAGCAATACAAGTAAAAAAATACTTTTCAAACTCCTGTCTGCTACCTCTATTGTAATTTTATGACATTCAGATTTATGGGAAGTGTCTGGACTTCTATAACAGTAGTTAGCTGGAAGTCTTAGTGGGGGTCTCCTGTTTTCAATGCATGCACGTTATAAGTAATTATGCTTCTGGGTCAAGTATTTTTCAGAACAAATTTTTTAGTCTGAACTTCATTTAAGTTTTACACCATACTATTTTTCTTTTTCTCCATCTTCACCAGTTCAGAGGCTAGAAAATAATAAAAAACTACTGAAAAAAAAAAAGACAGAGTTAACTTAAGTGGTTTAAAAATCTATTTGATAGTAATGGAAAATTTTCATCATTTTTTCTGGACCAAGGAAAAATAAGGAAAATGTAGTTGCATTTATTAGACTGAGTCAACTCTTACTGGGATTGTAAATAACATAGAAATGCCTATACAAATTTAAAATATGAAAACTGGAATTTTATTCATGGGAAGAGAATCTCTTGAGTAAAGACTTAAGCAATTTGAAGGGGCGGAGCTTAATAAAAAAAAAAAGTCAGGTCCAAAATAAGCATCTCCTGTAATAAAAAGGAAAATTACATCTGTTTTATAGATGAAAAAAGGATCCAGCACACTGTTGGCAAAATGTTGGATGTCTATAAAATATGGGAGGTAGAATATACTTGTAATTTAAATATGGATTAACAAAGGCCCTGATTTTTTTATTTTTATAGAGTTATTTGATATTTCCAATAATTAAAGCAGATTGCTTACAGCAGTCTCAATTTAGGCCAAAAAAAAATTACTATTTCACTCAAGAAGACACCAAATAGCTTTGTTTTGTTTTCCTTCTTTTTTTTTTATTTTTAATTTGTCAGGATTGATGGGAAAAAGAAAAGGAGGCACATGCAATACTGGGTGAAATATGAGCTAAGAATAAAGTATCAGTTATTCAAAACAATGAAATCAGAGGAACTTAATTTTATGCAGAGCAAGAATTCAACACATGTGGCCACTAAGAATACATAAAAGGGTGAATGTGTGTTTTAAGATTCCAGGCTAGCACATTTTAGGAGGCAAATTAATCATTCTAACCCAAGGGATGAATTAGGTGCTTAATAATCTTAGCAATCTCTGAATACATGGTGCATGTAGGGCACTAAGATACTGATAATGTCTATGGAGCCAGAACTCTCTTCAGGTTTCAAGTTTAAGTAAACTATTCTAGGCAATCATCTGTAGAAAAAAAGGCTTGAGTTGTTACAGAGCATTACATTAGCGTATCTGGCTGATGTTACAGCAATATCAAATATCTTTCAAGAACTGCTTGTCTGGAATAGTTTTTCCTCCCTCACTAATGAAAAAAAAAATCTAAGCTGAGCTAAAATACTTCATTGACTTCTGCAATCTTTCATTCTCGCTGACAGATATTTGTCTTACATGTGTGCTGTTGTGCCATAAAGGTTATGGATCATCTGTAACGATGTGTAGTGTAGCAAGGGACTAATGTTTCCCATTCTGCATTTGTTGTATAGTTCCTGTACACGAACAGATTCTAACTTCAGATTTTTCCACACCTAAGGAACTCCACATGTTACAAATTCATTTTTAGCCAGTGTTTATTATATGTACTTTTAATGATTTTAGACCTTTCTTAACATGCAGGTTCCATTACAAGCATTTTGGGTTTTGAAAGGGAATTGTGAGATCAGAATTAAAGGGGAAATACTTCTAAGAAAAGTTATGTTAAAGAATACTTTGTGCATATTATACATGTAACTTTATTTTAGCAAAACAATACATTTCCACTTTCCTTCCTTGCTTCTGAAGTTTATGTACTTATGTACTTATGCCATTTTTTTAATCCCACTACATTCCTCAGTGTCCACAGAGTGGAGACTTAAACTCCATTTAATACATCTAAGCCCATCACTCTACTGAATTCCAGTGTCACCACTATTTTGTTTTACAGCTACTGCAGGCAAGGTTATTAGAGAGGAAAACAGAAACAGAGCAAGCCTGGCTTCCACCTGGGACCACACAGGGACCCTCTGTCTGTGCCCGTGATACATCTTTGCCTGCCAAAGATTTAATGAATGTTCCCAAGCCCACAGGCTATCGGGCTAGCTCAGAAATTTTTAAGGAGTCAAACCACCACAGTTAGAATTTCTGGAGTTGTACATAATAAACAACCAAGTAATTTCGAACGTCTGTGAGGAAGTCAAGTAGCCATCATGAAAACACCAGGTTATGGCTGTATAAACAGTAGCCTAAATTAAGGCCAATAGAAGCCGAGTTGTCACAGACCCATAGGACTAAGCAGGACTTCAAGAAGTCAGCTAATCTATTCCGATACAAAAACGTAGGATTAGTTATGCATGTCTCATCTAAGGAAGATGTTTGCCTAAGCCATCCCAAAGGAATTTCTTAAATTGTCACAGCAATGTCTTTTTATCTTTCTTAAAAAATCTAAAACCAGGAGATGGTAGTTTTACTGTTACCATTCAGAATGAAACTTTGTTCTAAATTTTCGAGACAGCAGCAGCCTGATTGACTCTACAGGGAAGAAAATCTTTCCCTTTTCTGTCAAACAGCTGGCACAGAACCGCTTTGCAGAAGTTTTTCATAAGCTTAAGGAAACATTACTTAAATGCATACTAAGGCTCAAAGAGAAGATGCGGCGAGGTCAGCAAAATATTTTGAAGTAGCAGATCTTGTGGCTTTGCTGGAATTATACACCACTCAAGCACTATTCTCTTGCAGCCTCTCAGCTACTTCTAGAAGCAGCAGCTACCTATTGCTTGTATGAACAAACAGAATTTCTCCTCTAAACAACAGTATTTTAGAAATGTGGCAAGGTAGGAGCTACGTGAGATAGAATAATTCTTAAAATTAACCCTTAACACCTGTATCAGAAAACCATTGTTAATTAAAATGTACTAATGACATATGCAAAGAAACACTAAAACAAGTGTTTCCACATATATGAATGCTGAATACCTAAGCATTTACAAATTAATTTTCCTGAAATGGTAATACTTTTTGTATAATACATTACTGCAACTGTCTATCAAAACTGTCTCACCAAACAGGTGAGATTCATTAGAAAGCTGAAGCTAACCCAGTACCTCAGGCTCCTTCTAAAGACAGTGAATCAACAGACACCTCATTTGGTAATGAAGGAAATCCATCTCATTCTGAAACAGTCACCTGAGATCCCTGAGAATGGTTCATTTGATCTACTTCTCTCTAAACCCACCATGATTTACTCACATTTAGACACATAACATCGAGATACCTAAAGTGATGGCAGAACTCATCTAAGCCACTGACTAGTTAACTTAGAAGCTGTGCCTGCAGCTGGCCAACATCTTCTTAGGAGGATAGTTGAGTGCAGTCTTTCAGCATTCACAATTTCCAAGTCAGGCAAGCCCCAAAACTCATGGAAGGGACTTAAACGTCGGTAAATGATAGATACATCCTGTAATATATGATAAAGTGAACAAGTTCATCAGCATTGACTTAATGGAGTTTGTGCATAATCTCATAATCCCCCTAAATACAAAACCCTCAGCTTTTAGGTGGATACATGACAATGAGAAATTTCCTGACGCTGATTTTGTATATTTATTTTGTAGGATTTTGTCTCCTATGAAATAACGGAGTATAGTTACTGTCACACAAAAATCAAACTGCTGCTGACATAGCCAGCAGTTTATTATTTGTAAACTGAATAGCCTGTTGCATTTTAACACTAATTGAATTTTTTCCCTGCTGAAAGCTAGACATTTTTATTGCAGAACAGCATGTGTAGGGTAACAGGAAAAAAAGAAATTTTTCTCTTGATGTCAAATGGAAAGTCACTTGGGTATCAGAAAAGCAAAATATCAGAAAGCTATTATTTGTGTTGTTACAATATATGTTATCTGAATGTTTTAACATGACATGTAACTCTAATGTTAATATAGAGGTCATTTTTAGTGTGTCTAACATTTCTGTCATTATACAAACAATAGTATTTGATTTTACATTATTCCTAAGTAGTTGCATTTATGAGAATCTATGTCTGAATATATTCCACAGAAAACTTTAAGAAATGAATTATCAAAGAAAGTAACTTTATAAAGAAGTGTGGTGTCATTCTATTTTTTTGGTCATTTATCCAATAAATGAAATAGATGTTTCACAAAAACTTTGTTAAGGTCTATCCCTCTAAAAACTTACTACAAAACACAAGAGGGGAAAAAATTGTACAAGGCAGACACCATCCAGGTTAACAGTAACTAATCAGATCAATATAAATTTCAGTCAATGATTTGAAAATCCTTTTGATTTTTGTTAACTATTATTTAAATTTAGTAAATAAGGTCCTGATGCTCCCAAGACTTAAATTTGCAAGTATTGCCCTGGACACAGCACTATGACTGAAGTCCAGTTTGCGTGTATTTACAGGATCACAACCTTATGTGAATCACTTCTGCCAAAAACTAGTTCAAAAAGCTGATTCTTCAAAAAGAAACTTAATGCTTGAGGATTCCTTATTTTCTTGTTGCTGAGCTTTTGAGAAGAGATAAGTAATGATACATATCAGTGTAAAAAAGACCTTGGAATGAAAACCATTTGAATGACTGTCTTCACTGAAAACAAAACAAAAAGCCTTTTAATAAGTATTTAGGAAGTTTCTTGTCCCCAAACAACACCAGTGAAATTAAACAATCCTCCCAAGAAAAGATCTGCCGTCACAGGTATCTTTGTATTACTGCATAGGCTCTGTGAGCCTTTTCAAGTGTGCAGTGAACAGATGGAGATTGTTACAAGCTTTTCAAACCAGTGTTTACTGCAAACTTTCAGGCAATCTGTCATGGTTTTTGTATTCCCAGGGACTTTTTAAGTTCTTGAAAAAGGACCAAAACCATAAACGGTCCCTACTAATCCACGTCTACCTAATTCACAAGCAAACTTTCATACTCAGTATCAAAAACATGTTTAAAAAGGTGAAGGAAATTATATGATCTTCTCAAACACATCAAATCACTTTTGAAGATGGCACTATATTCATTGTTGTGTTCAGAGAAAGCAGACATTGTGAAAAAAAAAAGTCTCGTTCTTCTCCTAGAGTACAGGACATATTTTTTCTTCCAATTAATCACAAGACTTGTTGAACGCAGCAGCAGAATAATATGCAAAAACTACAAGCTTGGTTCCCTGCTGTTCAGTCAATGAGAGTGTTCTCTGAACCAGCTGAGACCTGCATTAGTTTTAAATTGTCCAAGCTAGGGAGCAAAAATTGTTGTGCCCTTTTTACCAACA
The DNA here is from genome assembly GCA_002844005.1 of Limosa lapponica baueri. Taxonomy (NCBI): domain Eukaryota; kingdom Metazoa; phylum Chordata; class Aves; order Charadriiformes; family Scolopacidae; genus Limosa; species Limosa lapponica. The sequence continues at coordinate 208,902 of KZ506318.1, read as the reverse complement.
TACTCATTTTACGTCTACCTAAGCTTTCATACAGGGTTAGATTGTATCTCCTCATCTACATATCAATGCAATTTTTCCCCTGACATTTTTCATAGTGACAAACAAGCAAGAAATTAAATATTTCCCTTGGAGGCACTCACGGAAGTGTATATTCTTCTAAACCTTGTTATTTCCTATAATTATTTCCCTTCCGATATCTGAAGGGAGCCTACAGGAGAGCTGG
>KZ506318.1:175405-208615 GCA_002844005.1 Limosa lapponica baueri | reverse complement strand
AAGAAATTCTTTACTGTGAGGGTGGTGAGGCACTGGAACAGGTTGCCCAGGGACATTGTGGATGCCCCATCCCTGGAAGTGTTCAAGTCAGGCTGGATGGGGCTTTGAGCAACCTGCTCTAGTGGGAGGTGTCCCTGCCCATGGCAGGGGGGTTGGAAGTTGATGATCTTTAAGGTCCCTTCCAACCTGAACCATTCTATGAAATAATAACTGCTACATTTTTCTTTAATAATATAAAAAAATCCCTTCAAAAATTACATCACTTCAAACTTCCAACTTTCACAGTCAGATCATGAGTCAAAAACCAGAAAAGTATGGCGTGATCACTAAAAAATTTGTCTTCCAAATTTCATAAAAGGAGAAAAATATAGCTTATGTTCAGATAACAGTTGCAAAATTCCTGAATTCTTTTTCTCCAAATGATTTCGCTAGTGAGTCACTACATCTGTCAGCACACAGTGCCAGTTGTAAATTGCTGAGAGGCAACAATGAAAATTCGAGAGGATTCTGTCACACGCTTTCCTATTCTTGATAACATCATCATTGATATCCCCAATTGTCTTTTGTACATGAAAGGAGAAAAGGGTCATCAGATGAATATTTTCATTTGTCTAACCAGCAACAAACAGTTACCATCTAATGGCAAAGGGTACCCTGACAGATTGTTTAAAAAATCACAATTGGGAGACCATAACCCATATAAACAACAAAAGTGCCCACAGCACACTTGAGGCCAGTCCCTTCAAATGACAGAATGGTTTGACAAATGAAAGCAAAAGCTGACAATCTTGAAACCCACAGTAATATATTATTAGCATCTGTGTACAGCATATAGTCAGAAACATGTTTGTTCATTTAGGGTTTTTGCTATAAGTTACATGGTGTTTCACGGATTTGAGATCCTGGGGGTTTTATTCTTATTTACATGACCATTTAAAAAACTCAACCTATTGCTTTTTTTCATCACACTCCGTTTTATGTCCAAGGAGAACCGAATCTGGTTTGGAGAATATATTGTGAAGCTTCAAAACAAAAGTAGAGCCAGCTCACACACTGAGCAGGTGATGAAAGTCAAACGTCCTCATCAATTATTTCTAATGCTCATGGGGATACAGTGGGCTTTGTTGCTAGTGACAGAATGTCATCTGGGCAAATCTGTCCTACTGGCCCAAGGGTAAACTCCCTATAATAGCCAAGCAACCAAAAACATAAGGAAACAGCATGTGTGGTCTTGACAGTCTTTCAATTCACCAGTCCCAAAAGGCTAAGTGATTGACTACCCAAAGTCTTTGAAATTTCCCAGGTAATTCAATATGAGTGATGCAGCTCAGCCTTAGAAATCATACTGCTTCATCCTGGAAAGCAGCTTACAGATATTTAGAGTGGTCTTGCACTGAGACAGCACGACTACAGAATGAGGAGCAGTGATAACTGTCCAGCAAAGCCTGCAGAGCTCACTGAAGAGATTTTGCTTTTCCATAGAATCAATAAAAATCACTAATAATGCATTAAGTCATACAGTAAATTGATAGAATTCATATTTTAACATACGGCTTTTACAGGTTTAAGAGCAATAATCCATCAAGCATGTAAGGGCCAGGGAAAAGCTTGGCAGCCTGCTAGTATTTTAGTTGGCATTGCGCTGTAAGGGGGTTTTAAACTTCAGTGAAACTACATTGTTACCCGAAGCATGTGAACCTATTCAGAAATCATTTCTGAAGTCAACCATCTGTAGATTTTGCAGCTATGAGAACGCCACAGGCAGCTGAGGATTTCTATTGCTTGATAATATGCAGCATGATAAATTCCAAATGGACATTTGTTTTCCAAACGGTAAAAGTAGAAGTGTGGTAAGGTCTATCAAATGCCTCATGCTCCATAAGTTTATTATGGCCATTTGGTTACCAAAAAGCCTCTCCTAAGCCCTAAGGAGCTGAGGTCCACAAAATGATCAGTTGCTTGACTAAAATCTTCTCCCCAGCTGCCTCAGCGTGTCTGCCTGAAATGGTTCGGCCGAAGCTATGTCTGTGTGCTGGTAACATTTCAGAGAGGCTGCAGAAGCCCACTGGTGACTGCTCCTGCCGGCAGAAGCAGCAGAGCATTGCTGTGCCTGCGGTCACTCAGCACAGCAGACAGGCATGCCAGGGGTTTCAACAAGGCCATCTTGGAGGATAAATAGGCATTACACACATGCCTATCCACTACTGCATGCATATCCATAATTCAGGGAGCAACAAACAGCTCTAGCTGTATTTCAGATGCTGACCTTTCCTCTAAGTGTCTTTTTAGGGGTTGTGGCAGTTTGTTCATCTAAGTTATTTGTTTATTATGAAACCGTTTCTGAAACCCTTTCTGATGCGATCTGTTTACCATGCAATACTCTAGTTAGAAAGAATCTACCTATCCACTCCACAGAGCAGCAACAAAGGGAAGTATTGTAAAGAATATTTAAAAGTTAAACATTGACAAAAAAAGGGATATACTAGGGATATAATTTACTGTATATTTTAACACATTAGTAAAAAGGTATCTGGCTCTGGCCATCTATTAAAGACTCAGTAAAGAAGAAAAAAAAATCACCTTTCAGTGTACTGCATGGCTATGGTCTTATGTTCCTCCATCATTCTATAGTTTAGGCTTTATTTTCAAGTAGCACGTGGTGACTCGTGGAAACAGAGTGCCCACAAAAGGTCCACAGAGATGTTATGGAAGATGTTTTATGGAAGATATTCCTGTTTAAGAATATCAGTACCTAGTCCTACAAAAACAGTCTCCACCAAGAGCAAGTAGAAACATCTGCATTGGTCCAACTTTGAAATTGTTTATTCAACAAAAACAACGCCTTATTTCATCCTAGAGAAAAGAATATGGGAATACAACAGCAGCTCTGATACACGAGCTTCCCATGCACACAATTTTACAGCAAAGATCATGTCTTGGAAAGCATAAAGCTGTTCTGGAATCACTATACTTGAAAATTCCTCAAAGAAAAGCAATCCTTGGAAAAAACTGATAATGAGGCTTTTAGGCTTTTAACACTGGTACAGTCATGCTGAGTCATTTACTCACAACATATGTTTGCATCCTCCTTCAGCTAGTATGTGAACCCTCTTTATGAAGTCTTCTTAGATATTTAGTCATTTTATACGTTCCTCTTCTCTGTTCTCATTCAGTTCCACAATAGCTGAAATCTTTTGACTCATTTACTGTTTATTGGAATAAATCAATTTGTTATCTCATCAATGAGGTTTTATATTTAATTTATTGTTTTACAGTTAAATATATATGCTAGTTTTTCTCTGTGAAGTGATTTCAAGCATTACAGTTAAGGTCGGAATGTAAATAAAGAAATTGATTAAATGTCAGTTTACCTAGAGTAGCTACATCTTAAAAGATTCTTAAGAGATTGATAAAATGTTTTCATGTGTCCTAAAAATAAATAAAAGTAACACCTTCGGTAGAGTGAGAAGAAAAACTACAGTATATGAGGTTTAAACTGAAAGCCTCATTTGATTTACAAATATAAAGAAAGTAAAAGGGATGTTCAGAAAAGTTGGATAGCTGGGAAGTAAAAAGAACACACTTACAAAACTGGAAAATCTAAACTATTCAGTTTGGAGTTTGACACAATTCTCCTTATGACAGAGCCATCTCTTTCCTACATTATTCTCCAAAACAAAAGGGGGCTCTGGAGTACAATAAAATCAAATGCTGGAGAATATAATTTGTGATGCAGTGTAATAAGTCAGTTCCCTTTGTGTGCAAAAATCACGAAGTCTAATTTGGATCACACCTCTGTTTTAAGAGTACATTATCTATGGGATAGTAGAAAGATAGGTGACCTTGTACATTTGTTTCTATGCTGAAAGATTAGGTCCATTAGAAGCCCTCTCTATCTAAGCACCATCGTGAGGGAAGGGAGAGGTGATTAGCAAAGACAGTTAACAGATTTATGGTATTTTCAAAATGACACAGGTCTGGCTACGTGAGAAGCACAAAAAGGACACATGACTTGTTTTCAGAGCTAGACTCTGTTTTGCCGTAACTCCACTTCAGCAAAAATACCTTCCACAGTTCATAAAAGGCATTGCTTAAAAGGAATGAGAGAGTTAACTACAGACAGACCACTGGGCAGCAGAGTTCTATTTATTTACAAATGCTGATATAATAGGAAGACCTGGAAGGGAGCATGAAGGATTGTCTACTCCCTACCCATCAAGATGCTAATAAAAACAAAGAAAACTAATTGATGTATGTATTGTTTGTAAATGTATATGTATATTATTAATGTTGTTTATCCGGAATTTTTAGCAAGACCTGGGAGACAGAGCTCAGCTGATCACACATGCAGAAAGACAAACCGAGCACACTTTTAATTAGTGCAAATATGGTAACAATAACCGAACAGATCCTCTGTTTCCCTGGCAAGGACACTTGAATTCATGCAGCAACCTTCAGAAGAAGGCTCTGTTTGATAACGACCATTCCAAAATAGTAAAATTCAAACAAATATCTTTATTTTAAGAAATCAAGCATAAACACTCTTGACAGTAACGTGACAAAACTAGTCAATTAGCTCTGTGGTGCTAATCCAAGCAACTAAAAGTCTTCCAGGGTAAAACTACTGAAAGTAAAACTACATGGGTTCCAACTATGCCTGCTTCTTTAAACAGCTACAGTTTATGAACATCTAAAAAAATTACACCTGTTTCCATCTCCTCCATCTGCTTAGAATAGATATTGACTCCACCTTATATGTCAGATGAGAAAGTTAACCATATGAACATTATTAACTGTGTCCTTATAAACCATTTCTTTTTTCTTCTTTACACTATGGAAAAGAAAAAAGGGGGGAAAAAAAGCTTGGCAACAGTCACAACAACTTGTATGACAAAATGTTTTTAACACAAAAGTATTTAGCACTGAACTGCGTTAGAAAAGTAAAGTTAATAAGAGATTTGTACTAATATATGACAGGAAAATGTGCACCATGACCTTACAAGAAGGGAAGTGCCCCAAATGGGGTAGTTTTCCATTGAGTTTAGAACATAATCCCTGAATTTGCTACTAATCTGCCCATGTAGTTCCTAAGAAGATATTCCCACTGGGACTTCTTAAACAAGTTAAAATTATTTGTGTAAATTATGGTAGCAAAATCGGGCTCTTAGGGAGCAATATAATACTGATTGCTGTTAGTACAGCTTTTGACATGATGAAAGGGGAAAAAAAAATAAATAAAGATCTAATGAAGACTTTTTCCTGACTCCGTATCAGGGACTTTCAGTTGCTGCACATAAAGGAATCAGCTAGGGACGACCTTAACCCAACAGAAACAAGTGAACAGCACGTGATTCCCACACCATTACTCTGTTTGTAATTTACACCAAAGGTGTATCTCACAGTACTGTTTTCCAGCAGCAAACTTTGCCCATCCATTCCTCAACTTACCCATCTCAAGGTAGTTCTCACTGACCTGCCACACATGACTGCTCCCTGCAGGAACTGCCTCACCCTATAGCTAAACTGATTAAGCACAAGGGGACAGATGTCCCTTCCCAGCCCACCCGCTGACCCCCACCTCTTCCCTCGCAGCTAAACTGACACTGCCATGAGCCAGCCAAGGATCCCAAACCAGCAGGGAAGGATGTGCTTTGAGGTGGCTGTTGGGAGGGGTTTTTTTCTTGCTGGTTCAGCTCCCAGAAACAGTTATTTGGTCTCCACAAGTGCAGAAGTGGGAAAAAAACAAGAAGTTCATTGGTTTAGCAGAAGGTTTAGTTAGGTTGAGCAGTAACAAGCAAACAAATCCTTCTGCATGGGATTCACTTCGTTGTGGGGTTTTGCTGTAAACCAGATCAGTGAAAAAGGATTCAGGATCAAAAACAGGCGAGAGTATGAGCTTTAGATAATATGACTCATACTTTTCAGAGAAAAAAAAAATGTATGAACAGTTGCATTGGGACAACAAAGAAGACAGTGATTTATGAGCAACAGAAGAGGGGAAAGCAGCTGCAAACAGAAGGGGCGAGAACCTTCTTAAACTAGGTTTGCCACCAGAGAAATCATAATGTGAAACCTCAATTAAATCGTTTTGCAAGTGTTATCTTTCCATTACTTTTTCCAAAATGTCATATATACCATTCTCAACCTTTTTATCAGGAGATTTGCTTCATGTTTGTGCATGCCCTACACACACAAGTCAAGTGAAACACAGGATTTCCAGTGAATATCTGTATACACATAGCAGGTCTGATTGCTGTTATCTCCTGGTCTGTTGAAAATGCTTTTCTATATTTTTCTCTCCTTCCCCTTGTGCCCAAGGTGCTGAGAGCTAATAGCTTGCTGTCAATGCCATTGCTCTGCGCAAGGGCATGGTACTGAGCTGATCGGTTAATAGCTGAGAGTGAACAACAAAAAAATCTCTGCAGTTGCAGCACATTTTCTCCTGCTCTTATCAACCTGGATGGAACTCAGAATTGCAGCTTCCACTTCATCCTAAAGTTTAAACTAATGTCAGAAAACAGGGTATTTTAGGATTAATAGCAGACCCTCAAAGAAGCATCAATAAGGACATCAGGCATATATGTTATACTGTTTCTGAATCTGCTCTGGAACTATACCTCATTTGCCCATTAAACTGAGACCTGGTAACAAACTATTCTCCCATTGCCCACTCTCTACTCCCATTCCCTGCACTTTCTTGGAGAAGAGTCAAGCAGTACTCCAAGAGGTCCCTGACAGCAGACAATCTAGGAGATAGGATAGTAGTGTACACCATTAAGTGCACCCACCTGAAACACAGACACAGTCATCAAATGTCAGTGGACGTTAAGGTTGTAAGTGGCCTAGGTGGATTTTAAAACATTTCCTTGTATATCCACCAGTTCCGGCAAAAGAAGCAGAATTGAACCTAGCCTCCACTTGCATTGGAAATACAAGAAAAAAACATCATAACAATCTTCCCTCTGTTCATAAGAAAATAACCACAAGCTAAATCTATACAAGAAGGCAATGTCAGACATGAAGAGGAATTTTATTTGGGATTATGTTTTTATTAAGAACCCAGCTGTTAGTGGAAATTACACCAGTGGAAGTGTCATCACCAGTGTTTAGCCCTGTTCAAAGTTTGGTTGTTAATTGCAGAATGGTCTAACTGACCATGTCCTTCTTTGATTTTTCCAGTCATTTAAGGATTTTTCTTAAATTCCTGTATTAAAATAATTCTACTTTACAAAGGGTAAGGGGAAAAGAAGATGTGAAGTCTCTATTTCAGTGTAGATGTGATTTCTATGCGAGCTTCCAAAAAGTCTCTTATAATTATTTATTATTTATTAGTTCTTTTGTTAAGTGTGCAAAAAATCTGGAAACAAATCAGGAGGAAGAGTGCCATAGAAATATTCATTTCTCACAAGAAATCTCTACAGATTTAAATGCAATGCGTTCCATTCCTAACATTTGCTTTCCCCTACCACTTAGGCCCTTGTAAACCAGTTTTTCCAAATACATTAGTTTCTAGTACCATCAGAAGAGTGGAGTAAATTTTTTGAAAGAGCTCTAGAGTACCCTCTCCATCTCACTTGGGATGGACTGGCTTCCTATGCAAGGAGAGTTCAAGTGAGCAGGATCTCAACCCTCCTCCTGGAAAACTAAGATGGACCAACCCTGAATCTCTTTAGCACACACACCTCCCTCAAATTGAGAACTGCAAATTGCCTCCTATCTTAGAGACAAATGCCATAGGAATGCATCTGAATATGCCAGTTGATTTCACATACTCTCATTCTGAGATTTTTACAGGCTGCTTGTGAATTTTCTTTGATTCTCTGCTGTTGTCCTAGGATTTCTCAGCCCCACCAGTACTTGACTCCCACTTCACAAGCTGTCAAATCATGCTCAAGCAATGAATAAGGCACAAAATCTCTGCCAAATTTTACATTATGATCATTGTTATCAGGTAGTTGAAAATTAATGTACCCTTAGCTGAGTAAAAGACAATGAGACATAACGTCTTGCCTGCTGCATAAGACTGGAAATACAAAATGAAGAACTATCAGTAATCACTAAGAGATAACATGAAGTGAACAGTGGCCCCAAAAATCATACACACCTGTGACAATCACCTACCATATCATAAAACTGATTACATTTGCTAGTTGTCCTTCTGTTTCCCACCTCGCTTTGCTAGATTCATAATCACTGGCTTTCGAGTTATGTGATGAAGTATCATGAGACAGCTGACTGTCCCTCTCGCTCCTTCACTGACTATAGCACTCACCCAAAGCCTCACTGAGCCCATACAATTCACTACACTGGCCAGAAAGTATTCCAGCATATAGAAAGAAATGAAAGAGCTTTCTGCTAGCTAATAAGCTGAAGCAGCATCCAAGAGTCAGGTGAGCATCAGAACAGACAAAAAAAAATAAAATACAACAGGACCTAGTAACAGCAGGGGGCAGGGAGTGAGACAATCTCTGTCTGTGGCTTCAAACTGCCACATCAGTGTAGCCATCTCATGGGCCCACCCGGGGATTGTTTCAGGTGCAGTTGACCCCATCTAAGGGTGCCTTCCTGCCACAAGGGAAGACTTCACTCCCTCCTCCCTCATCTGCCTTTCCCAGGCCCACTTTCAGAGAGGTCCCTCTCACTTGTGCTCATCAGATTTCAATTAGTTGATCACAACCACTAATACAATGGAAAAAATATCTTTTTCTTTCTTTTTAACCCACCTTTTCTGCCAGATTGCCGAGTTCAATCTGCACTGATGGGCCCTGACAAGTGCCTGAACCAGCTCAGGCTGACACACAGATACATACGGGCAAGCGGCCAGGGACAAAGAGGGGAGATGGACCTCTCCCTCCCAGCAGAGGTGAGCTAGATCTGCCCTAAGCCCTGAAAATGTATCATCAGTCAGGTGCCTTCTTGCTGAAATGACAACAGTGACAACAGAAGACCAGAAGTTAACAGAATACCAGCAGCATTTGTCACATAATTGAAAATTCCTCTCTGAATATCCTCCGCAGGTCTATTACATACATTTTTGTTTAAGCACAGAAGGCATCAGCTTGTAACACTTATTCATGCACAAAAAATGACCATGTTAATGGACACAATGGGTCAAAACTCTGCTTTCGAGACCAGGATGTATAGGAAGTGAAAGCACATATGAAGGCACGTCTCTTGCACTCACGCTCCATGCAGGAATGTGGGGTGGCACATCTGCAGATAACTGGACAAAGCTAAAAGTTCATTGTTACCAGAAAGCCTTCCTGCTTTCACACCTTCCAGTCTGCAGGGTCAGAAAGTTGTCTGACCCCTCAATGAGTCACTTCAGCTCACTCAACAGACAAAAGCTTCTTCACTTTTTTTTACATTAATTTCCTATAGTTCAATATTTTCTTTAAATTTTGACTGTTCTCTCTCCCAGGTGTTTTTTGGTTTTTCCTTTCTATGTATGTATGTATATATTTACAGTTTTAATTTCAAAAGTAGAGCTAATTTAGTTATAGAAATCCTGACATTGTTATTTGTAAGTGTTGGATGTGCAGCACAAATAACTTCTATTTATTTATATGAATATACTGTTAAAAAATATGACAATCTGTCTCCTCCGTGGCTGATTTGGTTCCATGCAGTAGTGTTTTCTAGTAAAATTGTTTTGTCAAACAGTATCTCTCCAGTTATATTCATAACCTATTAAGTAATTGGATATTCTTCAGGGATTTATCCTGATCCCAGCTCAAGCAAACCCTTTCAGTGCTATTTTGCGTATGTGTGTTGCTTTATGAACTAAAAAAAAAAAAAAAAAACCAAACAAAACAAATCACCAGTTTTTTAGGGCAGCACTATGAGTCTAACACTTCAGTATCTTTTTCTAAATGATGCAGGTTATGTAAACACAGTAACTCATCTGTCACACATAAGCCCAATATAAAACGTCAGCTACTTAATACCCCAAAGCTTTGAAATTGATAACAGCAATTATACACTGAAAAGAACTGCTCCCCTTTGGTAACTGATATCTACAAGCAGGTACTTCACACTTTCCAGCAAAGCCAAATGCCTGCCTTCATCACTGACACCGGTTAGTCTGTCTATGAACACATAACGAAATGTCATGTCATTAGCAGCCCTGTGTTTTGGGAGGACTTTATGTGCATTTAACTACTTTCTTTGAGTCCACTAATTTACAGCTACATTCCCTCCAGATGGAAACATTTAATCTAATCTATGTCCCATTTTCTACACTGATCATGACAAGGCTTTCAAGGCATTTAAGAAGCCTTAAGAAGGGGTGGGGAAGTGTCCTGGGAGAGTTTGTGAATGATTAAGGTCTATGCAACTCCAGAAGGACGAAGGGGATGTTTGACATGTTACTTATGCCTTTTATTACCAAGCAAACAGGAGAAATAAGCTCCTTTCTTTTGCACTTCTTTGAGTCCAGTAGTGTTCACGTGGAAGCCTTGTGAGCAGTAGCAGCAGGGGCAGACTCAACACTTGGTGCACTTTTTTTTCCCAAGTCTCTGCTCTTTTGCCCCGTCTTCCACCAGGAAGACCAGAGCACGGAGACTGAACCACCAGCACTGCCTCTCTCCCATTTGTTGACTCTTGTCTTTGGGCTGCAGGTTCGTAGGTCAAAAAAGGAGATGAAAATCATTGTCTCATCTACCAGCAGCATTTTTAGGGAGAAAGGAGCCTGGGACAATCTACAAATGGCCACTTTGAGATACAGGGCTCCTTCCTGAAACAGTCAACAGCTCAAGCCTGAAACCTGATGCATTCAGAGAGAAAAGGTGGAATCAGAGGCATGTAGCATCTCTGAAAAAACTGTAAGTCAAAATACAGACAGATATCCAAAACACTATCTTTACTTTAAAATCCAGTGTAAAAAATAGGCATCTTGCTTACCAAAAGCAATGTTGTGTTTTGATAGCTAAGCCATAATGCATGAATTGTGAAGTAAACATCATCCAAAAGAGAGATCATTTGAGGCTAATGGGAAGTTCACAGCTTCTTGATGGTTGCAGAAAAGAGTAAGAAAACTGAGCTAAGAAAGGGCAAAAGGAAAACAGCCTTACTAATTACTGATAGCTGCTCTTTTTTAAGCAGTCAGTGATATTTCTGGTCTTTCATTTTCTGATGGTTTTCACTTTGATCCTAACAAACAATCATCAGTACTCTAACCTGACAGGCAACGTGTTTTAAGCTGTGCATTTAGTTCTTCTCTCTCCTGTTAGCTAAACCCTACAGAGGCCAATTATACTGTCTGTACCAGCATCAAACACAATACGGCCCATTGCTTGGTATGCTAGTGATTATAAACACCAAACTATACTTTGAATAAGGACTGTGCTGTGAAGTTGTGTTTCCACTTTACTTGAACTGTTTTTGAGTAGAAACACATTGTAACTTGCAATGTAGATATTTTCTCAGGAGTATTATTACTAACTACAGGAAGACACCTGTGTTGTGCTTCCTTCTCTAATTACAAAAGGTCAAATAATTCACCATATTTGAGTTTTTCGGTTCTTGTCATTTTTTGACATCATGATTAAGTATGATCTATGGTTCATTCATTAAAGCCATTATATAAATAATAAATATAGCAGTTTGTCAATGTTTGATAAAGCTGCTAAAAAATTCTGTTTGGAAAAATTAAAAACAGAGCACACTGCTCTTGGGCAAAATATATTGACTTTCCATCCACACTTAAAAACTTTATAATCATCCACTTCACAGTTACATTTCAGACAATTTCAATGTTAAAAAGAACTTAGTTTTCCAGCAAAGACAGAAGCAGTGTGAGAAAAGAGAACAGGAAATTTAATGCTTCACTGAAGAACAATTAAGGTTAAAGAGACATCCTTGATAGCATATTAGGGATAGTGATAGATGAACAGGCTTATATTTTTTACACGTGGCATTTTTTTTTCCTAGTAAGAGAGTTCTAGACATTAAAGCAATGTTTTAAAATAAAGCCACATGAATTTTATAGTACTGGTTATTGTTAGTTTTCTACATGAAATACACATCACAATTTTTAAATGAGTCTGAAGGTTAAAGTCTTTCAATTGAAAAAACGTATTTTTAAGAACATTTTAAATACTAGCTGAAGAGAATTGTTTTGGGAAACTTTTGTTTATCTGTACTTCCCTACTTGACTCAGTCCTGAAAAATCACATATATCAAAGTTAGTTTGATGCAACCATACATTTTTGTCTAACAGTGAGCAGGGACTGTGGAAACTGTCTCTTAGAGTAATCAAAGGAGCCTGGGCAGCTGGGACTTCACACAAAAGTCCATGTGCTCTACAGTATCCTCAACTGAAGAGAGACTTTAGGGCATCTTTATAAGGTTAAAAACACACAATCAGGGATCTGGATTAAAATCACCTGTCTGATTTTCAGGCATTTCTTCACAGGAAGGAAGGAAGGAAGGAAGGAAGGAAGGAAAAAAAAAAAAAAAAGAAAGAAGGAAGGAAAGAAAGCAAGCCTACATAGTCCTAAACTCCACTCTGCACATGAAAGAGAAAAGTAAAGGATGTCTCCCCAACTGCTAAAATGACCATCATAAAAGTTTATTTCAGGTTTGGGAATACAGCAGAGAGGCAGAGGAACCCTGTAGTCTGACAGTGTCTGAAGGCTTCAAAGTGGCTAGCTAAAGAATGTGCAAGTGCCAAGTTCAATGGAAAAATTCATCCTTGTAGTAAGCAACACAGATTAATTTGCTAAATTTCTGAGTCTAGCCCAGAAAAGGAGCCTTTATGCAAACACTTTTTCTTCCCCTTATCCAAAAGCAAAGTAGCTAATGTCACCCTGTACTAAAAACATACAAGAAACGGTAGAAGAGTTTGAATGACTTTAGCCAACCCAGTACGAAAAGACTTTCACTATGGAAGGATGCAGTGAGTCCTGCTTTCTGCTTTTGTCTTTATTCATGTCCTTTAACAACAAAAGATAATTAAATACTGAACACAAGGTACAAGCGAATGAAACATCTACCAAGTGGGATGAAAGATTTATTACAAGGACTTACAGAGACAGATCTTTGATTACAGGCATCCTTGAGAATCCTTGCAAAGAGTGAAAGGGCAAGATGTTAAGCCATAAATCCAAAATGACTATTATATTGTACTAAAAGAGACACTTGCTAACATAGTTTGACTAAACTAAGCTTTTGTGGCCTTCGTAAGGATAAACAGCCCAATCAAGGATTGTCTGTAAGCACACTTACAATTTTTTTTACACAGGTTGTCAAGTCAAAAGAAATGGAAGTTTTCAGATACTCCTGAGCACAATCAGGAGCCCACTTCATCCTACACAAGTTACTCTGGAAGTGTGCACTCAGCCCAGGTGCTCAGATTTTGTGATCCCTGGAAATGGACTTGCTCATACTTTGGGTCCCATGGAGGTACCCGTCCACTACGTAAAGTGGACGTAATTGTAATTGACCTGCACACATGCAGTAGGTATTCAGACAGACTGCCCATCAGGCACATACAGTGCTCTCCCCAGAAGTGTCACACCCAGGTCAAGTCCATTCAATCATAGGCTCAGACATACAATGGAAGGAGAGCTGTGGCAAACAGTTCTCAAGCACTTTCATCTGTGTCTCTGCTGTACTATGTTGCCCTCAGTTGCAGGATTGTTGAGTCCCCAATTACTTTCAGTTCTAGTTCCTTCTTTTCTGAGACATTACCTTTCTTCCTTCCTCCTTTGCCTAAGCTGTTTTCCCTTTGATATGCCTTCAATATGCATCCTTCTTTGCCATAGGAGGCCTTCTCAGGACGAGCTGGGTCTAATTATACAGCATTTAGATCTCCCCTTGCTCCCACTAGCTCTTAAAAAGATAGGTGGTTAATTGAAGCCAGCTGCTTGGCAGTTTTTCCACCTATGTGGTAGTTCTGTCTGTCACAATGAGAGATGGCAGTGGGAATAGGCCATAAAAATCCTTAGAAGTGAAGACAAGCAGCTTACATTTAATATACAGAAGAGAAAGCATGTGGAGGGAATCAAAGAGAGGGGCTGCGTGGTCAATGCAACAGATCCAGAGAGAGATCTTCACCATAGTGCTGGGGCAAGACTGCTTTTGTCAAGGGAAGAGGAGGCTACAGTAATTGAGAGGGGAGGTGATCAGAGCTCTGTGATGTGATTTAGCTCTGGAAATGAATAAGAAAACCCAAAGCAGATAAACATCATTTAGGAAGGAGCATTGATGAGCATTGATTGATTGAAGGACCAAAAAAGAAGGATTAAGTGTTATGCATTTGCCAGATATGACTAAAAAAATTAGCAGGAATAATGAAAATACTTCAGATTCACAAACTCATAGTGTTATGAACATAAAGACTCGATCTCTTTCTCCTCCCCTTTTTCTCCACTTAGTTTACTCCCTCATTTCATTTTAGCCTCTGCTTCTAAATTCTACAGTCTGTGGTCAAGCAGCAAGATCAAAATGAGTAATATATTCATTCTTCATTCAAGGTATAAAAGTCCACTACTTCCACTGTGGCATCAACAGTGTTTCTTTAGAGTTTTAACAATAATTTTGAGATTGAAAAATGTACACAGCCTATCTTTTTCACATTTTGCTTATATAAGAGGTATATTTTAACATATTAGAATAGCATGACAACGTACAGTCAAAACGTTTTACTTTCAATGATAACTACAGTATGAAATTATGGCTGCTTCTTGTCAATCTGCCATTATAATAATATGGCTTTAAGATAAAAGAGAAAGAAAGAGAAAGTGAAAGAAAGAAAAAATGGGAAGCAAAAGGAGAAAGAAGGAGAAGGGGATGGGGGAAAAGAAAAAAGAAAAGAAAAGAAAAGGCAAAACACTTCCCAGGCAGCTACAGGTGGCAGGCTTTATATGCTCAGATGCTACTGTATTTTATATGCTGAGGGTAAGTAGTACAGCCCACACAGAAATTTCAGGAAAATTGCAGGTTGCTACATAATCAGGTTTTTTTCAGAGTAGGATGTAGCTTAATCTAATTATGGACTGCTGAATTCAAGTATCAACTTTTATGCATCCTGTTTATTGTATAGTTGCCAATTATGTCTAATAGAGACAGACAGCTGAGGTTCAAAGAAATAGCTCAGTGAGTTATAATGGGAATCACCCAAATTAGCAAAACTGTATGGCCAAACCCTGATGCCAAAGAAATCAAAGTGAGTTTTGTTTTAAAAGCCAGTGTCTTTAAGATTGGGCAAATGAGTGTTTCCTAAATAAGAGCGGAAATCACTAAGAAGTTTATTTAAATTATGGTTTCATTTAAGTCAAAAGGATTTTTGCCTTTTTCCCTAGTAAGTTCAGGTTGCTGCCCATCTGGTTTTTGTTCTTCCCTGAATATATCTGAAATGCATAACTGATTCTGTAACTTTGCATCTTGTCTGGACTAAACTTGCATTTTGTCTGGCAGAATACACAATATACATGTAAATACACCCATCTGTTTCCCCAAGCCACCTGGCCTGGTGTTCTCTGAGCTTTTATAGATAAAGTGAGCTAGACTTAGGCAAGGTCAATGGGGTCCCTCAGTTGGATCCCCTCAAGATCAATGGATTATTGTTATGGCATTGGTTTCTCTCCTGAGTGAGACAGAAACCCAGAATGCTCTTGATACTTATTAAAATTTCTGCAGCGTCCCTCCTAAGATTAGGGTTGTTAACTTCAGCATTAATTCTTATGTCCTGGCTAAATTCCCATTGAAGTGAAATGGTTTTTTAGATTCTCCTTTCACTTGATGGTGCATATTGCTGAGGAAGTTGCTTTGCACCACTAACTAGATACTGAGATTCATCTTATGGTGGCTGCATGTTAATGTTAATAAAAGTCTCTTTACATATTCCTCACCTCTGCCACAGTTTTCCTATTCAGATGCTTAATAAAGGTATGTAAATTTTTAATTGTTTGGGAAGGAAGATAACGAAACGTATGAAGAGCATCTGGATCTCACTGAAAGTCAACAGGGTTGAAATTTCCACTTTGGGCTTCATTTAGATGCTTTCAAAATGTATTGGCAACCTACTAGTGTAAATCTAAAGCTATGGCTATATTAGCAAGTAATATGGAACAATACAGTAGAGGCAATATATAGAAGCAAGTGGTGCTGAGGACCCTACATCTTCACTGGGCTACAGCTCAGGAGTGCTACTTTCCAACAAATATAACCCAATTCTGTGGGCTGGCCAGCCTAGAGCACACATAGCGTGAAGCCATCCATGGGACCAACCATCAGGTCAGATGACTGTGTCCTCTTTGAGGTTCAGAGTACATTTGGTACACAACAGGACAGCAACTTCCAGTGTAGCCTCTCCAGAAAGGATATTGCTGAGACTCCCCTAAACCTCCCTGGAAACCAAACCAAAGCACATTAAGTTGGGACAACTGGGAGATTCACTTCAGCAGTGTATATTTGCCCCAAATCTCAATGCTGGAGTAGATGCAACCTGTCAGGCAGGACTTTGCATTCACAGCACCAATACAGCTTGTCTTCTTTTGTAGGAGGTAGAAAAGGTACTACAGAGCTCTGTTTCTATTTGTCTCTTTGTGGTGATGCCTTGGAAAATTTTTTTCACTTGGAAAATTTTTTTTTAAAGTTCTTAATTACAATAAGCCTTAAATTAATGTAACTAACTCCCCCATTTTCAAATAACTTACCTTGTTTTGAGCAAGATGAGAATGTGATTTTTAAAAGTAGTTTTTCCATTGTTTTTCTATAGTGTTGCAAACTGTTATGAGATTTAGCTAATACTATACCAGAATTATGAAGTGTAATTACAGAAACTATTTGATCCCATCATTCCACAGATATATCAAAGGCTGACAGCTCAAGCTGAAAAATATACTGATTTCTGGTAACTGTTATTTCAGTCAAAAGTTAAAACATAAATATTCCTCATTCTTTTTCATTATTTCTGTCATAGTTTAATGTCTAAAGAAAACAGAACTATAAATAGCAGGTAAGAATGTCTTTCTTCATAAGATTTTTTTCCCTTAAAAAGTCATATTGATTTCTTACTGTTTTCATCTGTGAAGACATGGAATGGAAATCCTGAACTCTATTATACGGTGTAAGTCCAGAGTAATTCTGTTAGAGGAACTCCCTTGGAGTAATTCTGTTTTGACACTAATATAATCAAGACCATCACATCTTGATTGTTAATGAAATCAGAAGAATTAAGAACTGCTATAAAAAGCAGAGCATAGCACTCTGTTTCTGTAGACAAACATGCATTTACACGAGCACTTACATCCTTGTATTTAACCTTTTTATCTTCTTTAAAAATTCTAGGTATAAAAATCTACTACACAAGTGCATCACTGAGGATACAAAGTTGACATTGACTTCTCAGTCAGGAAAATGTCTGAATGAAAAAAAGAGGTGTGTCTCTGTAAAGAAGAAAAAGGACTCTGCAAATCACAGAAATGAGCTCTTATTCCTCAAGTCAGAAAAGAATTTAACAGATCCATGGGAGAAAAGGAGAAAAACACTTCAGTTTATGTCAGCCAGAGGCGAACTCCTTTGAAATGGAAGGCAAAGCACACAATGGGGTCAGAGTCCCATTTGGAAGTGTTGTTCCTCACTGATTTTATCCAAGGATTATGGATGCTTATCTGCTTGGTGAATCTCACACTGTTCACATGTAAAAAACTATTTATTTACCCCTCCACATCAAAGTAAAATGCTGCACAGCTTTTAGCACACTGTAAACTGAGCAGCACCTGAACTGTTTCTTCTAAGCACCAGTGAGTTAAAAACAGAGAAAGCCTGCTGGCAGCTTGCTGCATATACATATTATAACAGAATAAAACACATATAAAAATGTATTATTTATAAAGACTACTAGCCATTTCTAAACAAGTTCAAATTAGTTTTTTTTTATAGCTTTTAGTGTTTTACTTTTAGTGACACTTTATTGTCTTTTTTACTAGAACAATACTGAGTCCCGATTTCAAACCATGTAAGTGTGCCATTGGCTTCTGTCACAACCAGGGGACTCCAGTGTACTACAGAGATACCAAATCAGGTCACTTAAACTGCTATTATTATTATTATATAATATTATATTATTATATGTAATATTAATATTATATAATAATGATTCAACTCTAATGTCTCTGATAACAGATTTTTTACTATTATTTATATTATAGGGATTCTTTTAAAGTAACCCATTACATTTAACAATCCTTTACAATAAAGTGTGCATGCATTCATGAAAATTAAAAGCTTTTCAGTAATTTTTACAATAATTTTGTTCTAACTGAGAATTACTACACCAGTATCAAACTTCTGTCACTTCAAGTCTTCTTTCTTATAAACACTTCAGCATACAAGTAGCTTTTTATGTATACCTTCACGGGACAATATCTACCGGATCATGTTTCACTTTTATAGAACCCTGCAAATTAGCTCTTACTAAATTCTACCGACTCCTTCTATGTAGGGAAGAAAAATAGCAGCTCTTGAGACTTCCAGTCCATTACAGCCCGCTTAAGACCATCCAAGGTCAGCCCTGGTCCCCTAAGCTTCTAGATCAGAGAATTTAGTGGAGACCATCAGGGTGTCCTCTGTGCTGGTGAATCTGGGGTTTTTCCTGCTGCAGACCTGGCACAAGGAGTGTAGCAGGAGAGGGTAAGTACCTGGATGGAATGGGTCTCACAGTTAGGACAGTCTACGAGTCCTTCACTCCGTGGTCAGGCAACCGCAGAGAAGGTAAGGGAGAGGCCATGGCCATGCTGCCTTCTCCATAGCACATGCAGAGCCACTTACCTGGAATGCAGGGACAAGCCCACAAACTGAAGAAAGCAGTTAGTGTTACCTTCAGTCATGGCACACAAAGGTAGTCCAATGCTTTTTGGTCTCCCCCACCCTTGAAAAGCCATGAAAATGATAAATATATTCTGGCTCAAGATCTCTCTTAATGTGCCTTCCCTAGAAAAGTACAGGTAGAATTTCCTCAGTTTTCTAAAGCTTGCTTAAAATAATGGGCTCCTTGCTACCCAACAGCCTGCAAGGACTCATCCAAGGATAAGGAGTGGCACAGCAATCATATTCATGAGTGAAAAGCTTCCTGCATGATCAGCAAAAGCACAAAATGAGGGTCAAAAAGAGAGGGACATTATCTGCCAGAAAACCTGAATAGACTTCTCTGTGTTTAACCAGTCATGTGAGTTACCCTGCAGAGTGTTTATTGACTTGTTACAGCACAGCTCCAGGACATCCATGGGCGTCCCTCCTTCCCTATGTGAGTCTCTGAAGGATTCTCATCTCTGCTCCTCTGCTCTCTTTCTGTCTCTCTGCTTAACCAAGGATCATATCTTTCCCCTTATTTCTAGGGAAGAAGCTCACATTCCTGTTCTGAACATGAGTCTTTAATTTCCCTACAACAGTTTCATAAACGTCGCCACTTACACAGTGGCAAAGCTGCCAGGATGAGGCCATGCCCTATTTAGCCCTGAGATCTGACCTTTTAAGAAACACCACAACCTTTTGGCGTCTCTGTCACAAACTTAAACCTCTCTACTTTGTCATCAGATTTCACTACCGAAAATACTAAAATGTACTCTATGATGGCTAAATGACTTTCCAGTTTGCACAGACCACACAGGGATTATGCTTTTTAAACTATTTCTAGAAATAAATAAATAAATATAAAAATGATAAAATAAATAAAATGTCAAACAACGTGACAGATTCAGAAGCAGCCAAGACCAGATGCGGATCATCACGGCACTGATAATGAACACACCTGCCCAACCAACAGATCTGCCTTGCAGGTGGTGTGTACCTTTTATGACAGTGTTGACACACATTATCTCAAAACTGACATGAAATCATAATGCAGTCAAGCTCTAAAAGAAATGGGGAGAAAAATCTGTAATAATAGTATTTTGCTTTTATTGACTAGCAGTTAAAATAACCACCTTCTCTGTTTGGTACCCCTCTACCAACAAAGCAGTAAAGCTTCAGTGTAACTGCATGCTGTAAAATCTAATTGACTGTTGTCCAAACAGTGGATGTAAAGTGACGTGCCACAAACTTGTCTCTTGTCCATTTACTGTGGTGGGAAGTGGTGTAGTGATTTACTGAACAAGGTGCTCTGCTTATTGTCTATGATTTACTCTGCAGCCATGCAGAAAATGGCAGGGCAGACAGATTTCAAGAAAAGTTTGTCAGCCATTACCCCCATGGGTTAGTCAGCAAAATCTTCTGGTTGGTGATAAGCAATTCTCAGCAGAACACTATGTTGTTTTTATTCTGGATTTTATTATCTTATCCCCTAGTGCTTCTAAAAATGCTCTTTTTAAGGTTTTGAATGAAATCTTTATTGGCTCACATAGTGCGTAATTCACGTTCTCCATAAAAGTGCTGAATGCTAACCA
Organism: Limosa lapponica baueri; assembly: GCA_002844005.1. Classification (NCBI taxonomy): domain Eukaryota; kingdom Metazoa; phylum Chordata; class Aves; order Charadriiformes; family Scolopacidae; genus Limosa; species Limosa lapponica. The sequence goes on along the minus strand of KZ506318.1, from coordinate 188,225 downwards.
GAAGTATTAGATGAGAATTTTAAAAAGCTATGTTTAAAATATCCTACCGAGGCATTCAGGAACACAGCAAAAGAATAAATACTGAGAAAAGTAAAAAAAAGGACAGCAAATATATAGTGTGCTATAAAGTGTCAGCTTTTAGTGGAGCTGCTCAAAGACTTGATTACCATTTGCATAGAATCAAAGAATTAGCTACTACAGGGGAACAAAGCAAAGTAATATTATTTGGATTTGAGCTAAGCTGATTTCTCAGATGGGGGCAAGCTTGGTATGACATTATTTTATCACTCAGATGCAAGGATTAAACATTGTTCTTCACATGAGCTTTTCTGGAGACTGCAGCCAGTAGCACCCATCTTCAGGAAAGGGGTGAGAAGAGCATTTAAAGGTTGCCAATGCTTCAAGCTCAGTGGCCTAAAGGACCGACATACTATGTCAGATCCAAGGTCTGTCCACAGAGCAGTGTCATGAATCTGACAAGGAGACGCACATGATAGGGCAATATATAGTCATTACTCCCATACAGACTTCCAGGCTCTTGTAAGCAGTATTTATGAAGACAGCCATGTCCAGGATTCTCACAGACATGCACCTACTGTTCTTCCATAAGAAACAGCCTCCTGAAGTCCCAGCCTGGTCCTTTGTTAGTAATAGCAATAGCAATAGCAATTCACCTTTCGAGAGTTCACAGAAACACCTGACCTCTTGGGCTATACATTGCCCACGTGATACAGCCGTTGCCCAGAAGAGACTCCAACCTCCGCAGGAAGGTCAGGCCCATATGAAAGAACACAACCTACTAGAAGCACTCTCCAAAAAGGCATGCAGATAATAAGATTTTTTAAAAATTGTGGTAAGGAGATATTAGAATATTCAGCTTTATCCTGTCTTGATTTTGACTTTCTGTGTTACATTAAATGTGTCCCGGGGCAAATTAAAAGTAAATATAAGCCTGGAAAAAAAAGCGTTAGGAAAAACCCATCATAAGGAAAGAAAAGAAAGGCACAGAAGCTAAAGCATGAGCAAAGCTGCAGAAAGACACCTAGGAACACCATAAACTGTGTAAGGGTGAAAGAAACAAAACAAAAAAATAGTTTTGAAAATATAATTGTCCAAGAAAAAAAAGTTTAGACTAACTAATAATATTTTTGGAAGAAAGGAACAAGCTTTCATGTCACACATGCCCCTGCTCAGTGTCAAACAATGCCTGAGGCAGGAGCCTGTTCAGCTACCAGCTTAAGCCTTTCCCCAGGGCACATTTTCCTTGGGATTCTTCTCCTACCCAAGCCTACAAGAGGGCAGCCTTACCAGGATTTCATAGATGTTCTGAACTGTGTAGCCATAACCTTGTGGAGACATTGGCTTCAATGAACAGTACACGCACAGGAGGACCAAGACTTCCCAGAAACACCAAACAATTTGTACATGAGTGACAGAGTTCAGCTGATGCATCTGAGATTTCCAGATATCCAGCAGCCCAGTTGCCCATGGAAGTTGTGGATGCCCCATCCCTGGAAGTGTTCAAGGCCAGGCTGGATGGGGCTTTGAGCAACCTCCTCTAGTGGAGGTGTCCCTGCCCATGGCACGGGGGTTGGAACTCGATGATCTTTAAGGTCCCTTCCAACTCTAACCATTCTATGATTCTATGAGCTTAGTCAAAGCAGAGGTATCTGGATCTCCAGGCATGAGGTTCTCAGAAAAATTACTTCATCCTCAAATTCCCAACAGATAAACTTCCAAGCAGAGATTATTTTAATGTCTGGGGAAATCCAGATGTAAAATTAGGAGAAAAGATTGCAGAAAAGCCTCTCACTCACTTAGAGGTTCCTTCTTGGACATCATTCTTGTTATGAAGTGTTAGAAGCCTGTGAAGTCTTAAATCTGAAAATGAATTAAAATTATCTTAAATAAGAATAGTTTCAAGTGCATTCCAACAGTTCAAAAATGTTAGCTTAGGACAATATATCCAGGAAGAGAAGAAGAAGATCTGGAGTGCTTCTTGGATTTATTAGAAACCAATATAGCTGTGGAAATTTGAAATACAAATCCTCAGAGATACTAACAGTAGAACTGAGGCAGCAGTAATGCTGAAAGGGCCCCACTAGCATTAGATGACAAGAAAAGAGAAATGATTGAGCTCTGTGATACAGCCGGCTGTAAATCTGTGGAGAACGGTAAGATATTCTACTGGTTTTAGGTTAATTGTTAATAACCTTGTTTCTCTGCCTTGCTTTGTGTTGTTTATGAAGAAATAATGAATTCAGGTCACATCCAGGGCTGAGGGATGTGGAGACCGAAGAGCTCTGCAACTCTTTGCCTTGTGTGGCCATTCAGAAATAAAGGAGGCAATCCACACAAGTGGGGCATGACAGCAAAGGAAGGGAAAGATATATCCCTCAACAGTGAATTTCTAGCAATGATCCTCTCCCTAACCTGCGTCAAAGGCATCATGTCACCCAAACTTCATTATGAGACACAAAGAGACGAAACAAGAAAGGAAGGGAGAGGGGAAAGGGGATGAATCTCACCTAATCTTAGTCACGCAAAGGCTAAGATCCCTCAACAGCCAGAGGGAAGTTTATTCAGGAATGGGTGCCTGAAGTAGGTGGAATAACTTAAAGTCAATGAGAAAAATCTCACATAAACTGACAAAATTCTGGAGGAGGTCAAGTCTAGGCAAGACACAAACACTTTAATACTATTTTTTAATAGTTTTATTCCTAATTGCTTCATGAAAAGGAAAGAAAAATAATTACTTAAAAATGGTCTGAGCAAAAGATTTCAAGACTGTACTTTAACATCTCATAAGAAATAATATTGGGAATTATGCTATGTGGGTGGCATTTTCATGAAAAGAAAAAGAAAAAAGGAAAAAAAACAACAGCAGGAACAATTTTGATGAAAACTAAAGTACAGGTGAATCCAAGTATGAAAAGTTTAAATTAATCGGGAGTTATTATTCTAATTTCTACTCACTCTGTTTCCAGAATTCCTTTCCAGAAATAATGCCTTTTTGAAAGACTGAAGGCAAAGGAAGCCAAAAAGACCATGTCCTTTACTGGAATTATTTCTTTAGAAATTTTTAAGTCATATTTACAGAATAAACCTAAAAGAGGACTGAATATGAAAAGCAGGAAAGATATTAATTTTTAAATGTGAGACTAGCAACAATGGAACAAGGAACATCAGAGTTACTGGGAGTATTTTTGGCAGAATTGAACTCATCAGCTGAAAATAAATAATTTGCAAGTGCTTGACTGATAAACACATGCTGAACAAACCCTACAAAAAATATAATAAAGATGATTTAAAAAAAAAAAAAAAGCTTTCTGTTATTAAGTAACAAAAGAAATTGAGGAAACACCAAACGATCTCAGACACAATACCCAAGAAGTAAAAAGTGTTGTGGTTTACCAAACTCTCAATTGAAATTATAGATGACTTGCAGCTAGCTCTGCCTGAAGCTGCTGCCTCCTTACATGTCTCATTGGTAGCTACTGGAGTTAAAAAAACACCACCACAACATGTTAAGTGTCTGTTAAAATTAGGTCATGACTGCTTATATCACATTATGTGATAACTAAGGAGGAACAGAGTGGATTCCAAGTGCCCGCAAGTTCATACTCCTCCAAACCTTCCTCCTCTGCAGATTTTACTGCTTCTTACCAATGGGTCAGGTGTTTTAAACTGTTTTCTGTTTATATACCTCTCACAGCACTTTTATGCCAGGTGAGCACACCTCGTTACCCTTTATTGTACCACTTAAGCGTGACTTCCTTACTTTTCCTTTCTCATGCTCTTTATAGGTATAGGTACTCATCTACAGAAGGTAATAGTCCCACATGACCAGAGACTCATGAATACAATGTGGTTCATAAGTAACTTCTGGAAAGACAAGAAACAACTTAGAAAAAGATCTGGCTCCAGCAACTAGAAATCATATGACAGAGAGCCTGGAATTTTATTTTCAAAACTTCCTACCCATGATGTATCCATCATACCCATTTATGAATCTTACATGTGCAAAATCTTCCCATGCACAGGGAAAGCAAGTCAGCAGTCACCCAAAGAGCAAATTTAAGTGTGCATCTTGTCTGTGCAGATGTGCGGAGAGGTACTGAAGGGCTGGAGGAACCATAATATTCTGGGCCAGACCTACTGTTGTGCAACAAGGTCCCTGGCCTGTACCAAACTACAGATAGATATTTCTATTTTCAGGAATTAAATAAAACAGGAAATTTGAAAATGCATGGCCAGGAAAATTCACCTTTACGTATCTTGATTCCTAGATTTGATGTTAACATTTTATTTTATTTTGCTTAAATTATATTAAACTCACACAGTCAAAGTGTCTTCAGATAATTCAGTTCAATTATGTTTTTGTTTGTGTGGTTTTGTAGGAAAATTTTTCCCTACTTGGTATGAAAAGCCCTTTTAAAAAGAAGTCCTGTGATTCAGAAGCAGAACAAGAGGTAGATCCACAGGTTCTTGAAGCCAATGTGAAATATACTGTTAATTTTGTGGGAGGTGGGACTTCTGGCAAAAATGTTTAACTGAAGGACTAATTTTTGATATCTCTGCTCGCAGGTTCAACTATTTTGCAGCACAGTGTCAATCAAAATCCAATGAGTGTTACTGGGTTTGCTGGAGCTTGTCCCGGTTCCTGTGGTTCTCTGTATTGGAAGAGTATGCTATCACCCTACCTCAGTTCACATGCCCAGGCGCCACAGGCAATGGAGGAGAGAGAATTACATTTTCATAGGTAAATTGTGCCTCAGAATAGCATTGGGGTGTTGCCAGGATGGTCCCCAGGTCATTGGCCTAAGAAGTTCTCCAAGATTTGCCAATGTATGCACATCCTCTAAGACCACTTTTGGTAAAAAATTAGTCTGTAAGAGCAAGGGCATCTGAGCTGACAGGACACTGACCTTGCCCAAATTTATGCCTACCAGAATACTGTATTTTATTAATGCAGGCCAGGGGGCAAGTTTTTCAGTGCTTCTTTACCTCCTATTTGAAAAATCCTTTTTCAGCGAATCAATCAAAAGGGGCTTAAGAAGGAGACTGACCTCCAACAAATCAATTATATCTTAAATGAAAGCTCTTTTGTAGCCTTCTTTTTTTAAAAAAGTAAGTAAAATACAGTTTATCTTTAATAAAACTACCACAAAGTAAGTGTATTGTATAACAAAGGATATATCAATGTCCATAGTTATAGATTTTCTATAATAGCTAGTCACAATGATCCATGCGCTTTCACCCAGGTTAGTTATTTCCTATTTTAGAAGAATAAAAAGTATAATTTAAATTTAATTATCCTTTTAAACTGTCATATAACAGGGATTTAGCCTTCCAAGAAATCACCTTCTTTAAACTCACCTCTGAACAGGGTGATGATAATGTTGTTACAAGACAGCAAATTATTTCGGAACACAGTACCTATTATGGGTTAGTGTGTTTGGTAATCAGCCCATCAACATGTAAAGGTTTTGGAATTTGACCCATTCAAGGGACATATGTCTGTGTATTAAACCCTGACCTCCAGTTCTGCCACTGCCATAGCTGTTGGTTCTCTGTGCCTAGTTCCAGAATTTCAATTCCCAGACTGTAATTACTAAACAACCCTCAGGATGACCCATTAAAATCTAGTGTGAATAAACAAGTTAAAATAAGACCCACTAAGAGTATTTGCTGCAAATCCAAAATAAACTTATACTACATCCCTAAGGTTCAAAGCCTTTGGCTAACTTTGCTTTGAATTATTTTGGTATGTTTCAGCTCTTCTAGCTCTGGAGATGAAAGTGTCAAAATATCACGAGTCAGCTTCCTCATATGAGATTTTCCATGAAATTTTGCAGACACAAGAGGTTCAGAAAGTTTAGGAAATTTCCAATTAAGAGTCTGTAGCTTGTCTGTGCGCATTCTACAGCACTTGTGTGCATGCGTGTACACACATACACATACTTCTTAGGTATTTAGTGACATCAAAAATGTTTCTTGTCTCAGCTCAAAGTTTTTTAAATTTCTTTAATCTCCAGTCTGAGAATGTTAACTGACTGTGTACTAAAGATTTTGTCTAAATAGAACAAAAATACAACATATTAAGAATTTCAAGAAGCCTTGAAAGCCTTGAAAGCCAGAAGCAAAACATACACAAAATATGAAGAATTGTTGACCAAATGATAAGACAAAGAAATAATTGAATAAAGAATAAATCTAAATATCTCAACAGAGTCCCATTGAAAATAACAAATTGAAAAACTTTTTACAGTGGCCAAGAGTTCACTTGATCAAGAATTTACTTGGAAACAATGAATAATAGCTTGGCTTCTGCACAGTCAATGACAAAATCTGTATCTATTTCAGTAGCGCCAGAATCTAAATTTATATATAGTAAGTCTAATTCAGGCCTGCCTTGCCTATCTCAAAAATAGCTTATTCATTTGTAGCTCATTGGCTACAACTGTCCACTCCTCAAAGCAAAAAAAAGTTCCTCAACTATTTCCAATAATTTGCATATACTGGACCAACACAGAATCGATTATGACATGCATGATAAGAAGTGCCTACCTGAAATACAGAAGGGCTGCATTTGATGACCAGGGAGCTCCCTATCAATTGCTGGTAGTGAATGAAACAAGGATTCATCATCCAAAGACAACAAAAGGCATGTTTTTTAGATTTCTGTACTTTTCTATATTTCCAGCACAATAGGTAGAATAAGACTGCTGAAATTATTTCTTTCCCATGCTTCCAAACAGGTTGTTCAAGCTTTCAGATTATGTGTGTGCATGTAGATACATTTGTGTCAATGGGCACAATTTCTGGTTTGCTGTTGCATCTTAGTCTCGAACTTTCTGTATGAACGTCCTTGTAACTTAGTTCTCCACCTGTAAAATAGAAATAATGTTTGCTTACGTAATAAAGCTACTGTAAATATAAATTAGTGTATCTGAGATGCATGATGCTATGGTGATTACAATTTTGTAGGAAAGTAGAGAGGCAATGGTTTTATAGTTCTTTCAATTTGAATTGCAGGCAGAAAGACTAGTGGAGAACAAAGTCCTCTGCTCTGTTTAGCACCTTTGGCTATGATATTAGGGTCCATGAACGTAGGGAGAAAGCAGAAGATACCTATATCTTCAAAATACAAACCCTCCTGCCTATAGCTCAGAACAGTCCTCATGTCTGAAGTTCTGTCTTCTGTATCAATACAGGAAAAGATTTATGGGATTACATATTTCTTTTCAGAGGTATTTCTTCCCCCGAAACTGCCTTCTAAAACTTCAAGTATTATGTAAGAGAATTTTCTCTACATTATCTTACTAATACACTCCTAAGTACTTTACAGTCTTGAGAGACAAAGCAAGAGAAAAAGAGCAAAACAGGGCTTTAGAGAAGATCTAGTTGAGGGCCTTTTTGCATCAGATATTCCAAATCTTTTTATAACCTGAGATTCTTGACCTACTTGATAATGGAGTATGGAGATTTTTACAGACATTTTTAGTTCTTCAAAGCAGAAAATATGGCTTCCCCATAAGGATACCTTAGAATGGTTCTATCAAATTAAAAAACTTTATTTTAGGGCTTCTGCCACTGATACAGGCCACAAAGCATTTCTAAAAGCATAATCTGAAAAAAAAGAATTTGCTTCTAAAATAAATTAAAAGCAACAGTGAAAACAAAACCACAACATGGAATATTTTCAGCCAGTTCCCACCAACAGACTGTTTACAGAACTGGGTTATGCATCTGTATATTCTGGCAAAAGAAATGGACTGACGATCAGAGTACTTTCATTTCCAGTTACCTGATTGGGAAATACAATACAACTTTTGTGGCATCATGTCTGGTCTCAGTTGAGAGCTAGTAATACAGCTAATATACAGTTAAGACTGTTGGCTTTTCATGCATGTTTTTAATGTAGAAATTGATAATAGAGTAAGGTCTAAGAACAATACATTCCTTATTGAAGAATTAGAAATAATCACCAAAGGAAAGGAGACATTTGTATACCTCATTGAAGCAAATTGTTGTTTACTAATCAATTAAGAGCAGAGGATGAGTCCCAGCAGACAAAAAGATGTATACACAACTGTGGAAGGGAAATAATCTCTCTTTTTTTTTTTTCCTTAAATTTTGTGGGAAGCCAGACCACCTCTCCTAGAAGGAAAAAAAAAAAAGTCCTTGCGGAGGGAAAAAATGCATGATCTGGACTCCTGGAAGATTTTATTTAAGAAGCTGAATAATAAAGGTAGAATACTCCACCACAGGAGACAGGTGACAAGCATAAATCCTGAAACTTGAATATGATCTTGACAAGAGAAGAAACAATCCCATTTAGAGAAGTAAAGGGAGACCTTTCTGATCTAATTCTAGTGAAGTAAGCCAAAATCAGCTTTTCTTTTATTTCTTCACTTATTTCTTCTATGAACATCTGTGACTATGCTGTGTGTTTCTGAGATGGTAAGCAAATGACTGCCTATTTGTTTGACCTGTTCTGAATTAAGGATGACTTTTTTAAAAGAAAACCTGAATAAAAACAATGTGTTTCTCACCTTAACAAGTTTTATAGGCCCATAGCAAATTTTATCCAAATGGTAACAAAGTAGGTTCCCATTTGAGCTTCAAAAGCAGAGCAGAGAGCAGGCAACAGAAGTGTCAGGAGGCTCCCAGCTGTCTTCAGGCAGTGGTCAGTGGGACGCTGGAGGCTCTCTGGCAACCAGTAAGATGCTGAGATACGTGTTTGAATGTTAAAGCTCAAAGGGACAATGTGACAAAACATCAAAGTACCCTAACATCAAGACAACTGAGGTTTTAGATGAAGGGTGGGCAATAGACACTAGACAATGCCTGATGGCAAGGCAGAAATAAAGACAAATATCTTTTTCAAGCACTGGCAATATGTTGTACTTTTCGTTTGTGCGAATTGCAGAATTCAATTAGTTTCTAGCAAAAGAAGACACTGAATTTTCCTTTGTAACACATGGCTCTTAAACTGTGGAATTTTAAGATGAGAAAAAAAAATTTAAGGTATTGTAGTCAGGAGATTTCAAGGAGAAAGTTTCATGGAGAAACCACAATTGCTGCAGTTCTTCTACACGTTTCTTAGCTCACTTGTGTTCCCTTCAGATGGTAAAGAACTGCAGAAAACATTTTTGTACAGTACTTAAACTCCAAAGATTCAGGAATCATAAATTAAGCACAGAAATTATGAGATTGACTTAAAAATCCTGAAATTTTTAAAACCATTTGGGTATCTTTATTTGCCTTTTCAGTATGGAGGCATTAGGTTCACCTGGGTCATACAAACTCTTCGGTATGACCAGAAGGCTAAAAATTTTGCTTTGTGAGGTGAAATCTGAGCATTTCAAATAAACACAGAAGCTGGCTCAACACAGAATCCACCAACCATCACAAGACACATCATAAAAATTACAGGCATCAGCAAATGTGATTTTTAAAGCAGTCTCTTTTCATGGAGACTCCAAACGACGATGAATTCTCTCCTTCCCTTGATAGTCTGTTCCAGTGGCTAATTACTCTTGTAAATACTGTGTTTTCTTTTCACTTTTCATCTTGATTCTTTTCCTAACTTAGCTGCCAGACAAAGGGGTGTCTTGTTATGGTTTTGTCACATTAAGTCCCTAAAATATTGAGATCCACTTCTATTTTGAAGGAAAAAAACAAACTTCACAAATCTCCTTTGTGGTTTTGTGAGCTTTTTGCTTGTGTTTGCCAGACTAGCCTGGTGAATCACACAGGTGCAGAGCACAAGCCTGACCACAGAGCACCCAGGTCATCAAATTGGGTCACGCACACCCATAAGCAACATCTGCACCTCTGAACCACAAGTGCGCTGGACAGTGAATACAGCAGGATGTTATTCAGTATGATTTACAATATATTCCAAATATTTAATCCTCTTTCTTTTTTCTTCCATGTATCAAAACCCTGTATAATAAAAGCAGCTGCAATGTGTTCAGTTTCATATAAGTGAGTATTTAGCCTAGCCCTTCCAGGAAGCAAGCCACACACCCCTCAGAAAAGCAAAATATTGCTATCCCAGTTTACATGGCATTCAGATATTACCATAAAATATAACTTAACCAACCATAAAACAGGTCACTATCATGCAAATTTGACTTTTTGAAATAACTTATTAATATATTCTCTTCCATATGTGCAGAGGATATGGAGGAAGACAGTCAGAAGAGAACAATCAAAAATCCATCTCACCCAAATGATTGTAAAAAGTAGCTATTCGCATTTTTCACTCTGTTCCAATACACAGGAACAGGTTCAGAGGACAGCTTTCCCTGAAAGAATTTGGGAAGGAGGGATGTGTTATTATTATTATTAGTCCAGACATCTGATTAAGGATTTAGAAGATATCACGTTGTATTGTGTTCAACATTTTTCTGTGGTTATTCCTTTATCAGGACTTCAAATATGTCAATGAAAGACAAAGTTACTTGTCAAGAAAACTAAAGGAACAGCATGAAAAGGAACCAAATAAAAGTTTCTTACAAACACATTTTGTTTCATCCATGAATAAAGTTTGAAGACCAAATATTATGGCTTGTTTGTTGGAAGGAAAACAGTTTTGTAGCTATGGATCCTCAAAAGGCACATGCAGTTCCTAAAACATTCACAGCATACAAAGTAAGAAGATTGATTAATGCAGAGGATAGTGTTCACCTGAGCTTTAGTTTTGTTTTTTGAGGTGGTTTTTTTTTTTTGCTAATGAGTTCTTCATATAATGAGATCTTAAAAGCTCAAAGAACTTGTGATGATTACATGTCAGGAATATAATGTGTGACCTACAAGAGTGAAAAAAAATCTTTCAGTCTTTATGATACATTTTAGGACAAAGGGAAAACTATGCATCTGAGAAAATGTGTTTACAATATGTTTGCCTTTGCTTTTCAGAGAGAGAAATATTATATAGAAGTGAAGCAAACATCTTCCAGGAGATTAAATAGTAACTAGTAAAAAAGCAAGCCAATCATACTAAAATAATACAAAGAATCCTGAAAGTATATTTCAGCAAATAATTCAGCTAAGTAGAAATACTTTCTAGGATACATAAATGTAACTATTGCTTTGGTCTCTTTCACCTGGTACATTTGTTATTTGGAACATTGACATTAAAGTACAAAATTTCTAATCCAATTTATAGAGAATAAGTTCATTGCTTCTGGTTCTATTTTAATTAGATGATAGATGTATAGAGGTCATGACTGTGATACATTTTTCCTGAAAGCCACAAAATCCAAAGCCATAAAAAGTAAGAGAGTCAAATCTTTTGATCCATTAAAATCTAACACATTAACATTTTTCATCTTGTATAGTTATGTACAAGTGCTTATGTCTTATGAAACCAGCTAATTTTTAAATCAGCTACTATATTCAGATTTGTCAGGATCTATTAATCTATCTGCTTCAGAGATATCTAATATGGAAGTTCAGCTCCTGAGCAGGAGTTATGTGCTCATCAATGGGCCTCAGTGACACCAGGTGTAAGTATAGCTAAATCTAAAAATCATCAAGTAGCAGATAAAGGGAAAAGAAAAATCTGAGCTGTAACATTGCAGTTAAGTATAGCTGGATCATTCAGTGTCACCAGTTGCAGCATGCTTTCCACAGGCCGCTTCACATTCCTCTGTAACTATGAAACATTATTATGGCAAGTTTAAATCCCGTATGATTTGGCAGTGATGCTGCATATTTACTATTCTGTCAGTTCATAACACTGTCGTTACATGCACAAACATCTGACAATACAAGAAGGAATTCCAAAATTTGTTTTCCTTCAATGCAGTGACCCATTCAAGCCTTTCAAAAAGTTAATGTTGACTGCAGTCTTTAGGAAAATGTACAATAATCACTTCATAGATAGAAAATACGTTATTATTCTCTTCCTTCAACTGTTATTTTGGCAGTTACCTCTCCTCCAAATACTCTTTTTGAAAAAGGCATACATTAGAAATTAAATTCAGAAAATACTTTACCATGTTTAGATTTTGAAGAAGGAAAGCACATGTTTATAATTGCTGGAGATTGTTAGGCATTTTAACTCAAAAATGTTTAAGAATCCAATTTTGTGAAATTATTATTCAACATTCTTGCCTCAGAAAATGTAGCAGCTGAAAAGACAGAGAAGCTTATATAACATGATATGTACAGCTATCTGTCTTTTTTTTCCCTGTATCTTCTCGAGATTGTGATCAAAGAGCCTATCAGACTTGCAGTTCTGGGGTTTATATTAGCTTCTTGCAATCTTAATAGCTGTTAGGAATTTTTACACTGTTGAGGTATTTTATTATTACTAGCATCCTGTAGATTTTTGGTAGCTCAGTTAATGTAATTTTGAAGGGTTTTTTTTCTCCTAATATTATAGATGTCTGAGAGAGACACATTGTCCACACAGCATTTATAGTTTCAAAAGATTCTTTTATTACAATTCTGCATTGAAAGGCTATGTAAATTTTCCTATAGATAGCCTAACTGGGATATAGCAAAAAATGCAAAGACATGTTCATATTTAATCCTACAGGAGCACTGAAAAATGTGTTTAATTGGGGCATCTGATGAGTATACCGGTCTCTATATTTAAGTAGGTTATTTTGGACTAGGGACACAATCACCTAGGCACTTGATTGTATTTCTGCCTATATAAACAGTCATAATGGTTGCACGCACATAGAATCATAGAATGGTTAGAGTTGGAAGGGACCTTAGAGATCATCAAGTTCCAACCCCCCTGCCATGGGCAGGGACACCTCCCACTAGACCAGGTTGCTCAAAGCCCCATCCA
>KZ506318.1:119643-175200 GCA_002844005.1 Limosa lapponica baueri | reverse complement strand
CAGATGTTGATAGGCTGTTATAAGGTCTCCCCGGAGCCTTCTCTTCTCAAGGCTGAACAACCCCAGCTCTCTCAGCCCGTCTTCATAGGAGAGGTGCTCCATCCCTCTGATCATCCTCGTGGCCCTCCGCTGGACCCGTTCCAACAGGTCCATGTCCCTCCTGTGTTGAGGACTCCAAAGCTGGACACAGTACTCCAGGTGGGGCCTCACGAGTGCAGAGTAGAGGGGTAGAATTACCTCCCGAGACCTGATGGCCACACTTCTGGGCTGCCAGTGCGCGCTGCCGGCTCATGTTAAGCTTCTCATCCATAAGCACTCCCAAGTCCTTCTCCTCAGGGCTGCTTTCCAGCCATTCTCCGCCCAACCTGTATTTGTGCCTGGGGTTGCCATGTCCCAGGTGCAGGACCCTACACTTGGCTTAGTTGAACTTCATGCAATTTGCACATAGAGGGGGGATAATTCTGTATTATGCAGTGCCACACTGTATGGAACTACCCAAACCAGCTTTGAAAATGCTGGCATGTTTACACAAGGCTGGCTTATTGCGAATTCTCTGTCAGCTAAAGGCATGGACCACTTCAAGGAGAAGCCAGGTGAAGTTGCATTGCAATGTAAGAGAGGTTAGGATGAGATCATGAGAGCACCCCCATAAATACTCTTCTTCACCAATCCTGTAATTATCATGCAGAGATACTAACTTGTGTTCCAGAGGCAAGATAGCTATGATAGCAATGTTCTTGGAAATTAGTCCTGCTTTTCTAGAGCATCTTAATTGTATTATAATCAGATTCCTTAATGTTTCAGCCTTTTTACAATGTCTTTTTTAGCTAGGCTTACCCACTGCTGCCTAATAGCAGCCAGTTGTCTAGTTTCCTGAATTACAGGTCTGGTGTCTGACTTAGAGCAATCCTTTCACTCAAACCAACTCCAAATAAACTCAAAGTTAGGTCAGGGACCTAATTCCAAAAAGAAGCCATAGAGCTGCAGCCATGTTTGCACCCTTTCAGAATAAGATACTATTTATTATTTGGAATACAAGATATGAGAATCTTTACTTTAGACTGAGAAAGCCAAGTTTAAGGTAGAGTTGATATTTGCAAAGCAAATTCTCCTGTGATTTTTCAAAAAATCATTCTTTCTTTCTCTTTCTTCCATTATGTGATTAGTCACCTAAAATACAGCAAGGAAACAGTACAGATTGGCTGACCTCTATCACAATAAAGAATGATTGGGAAGGCTACACAATATGTACCGTCTCCTCTCTCTCACAGGGGTTAGGCCAAAATTTGTACAAGAGCATAACCATTTACCTTGCAAAATTAAATTATAAAATTTTCTATTTTTTCTTTCCTTTATGGAACATAAATGACCATTAAGAAAATTTATTGGATGTTTCCTTCTGTCAGAACTTCTCTAGGACATCTGAAGTCATATTCTGTCAAGAATCATGAACAATTGTAGCAATCACCCAATGGTTTATTGATGACAGACTTCAGATGTTTTTCCATAACTGCAAGTTTTTAGGAAAGTTGTCCCACTTTTCAGTTGCCCACCTGCCCCTGGGAACAGGCAAAATGTTCTGTCTATCTGTCACAGTATATGTAATCCCCAGGAAGTTTGTTTTGTCACTCTTGGGTGATTGAAGATCTCTTTGCAAGCCTATTGCCTGATTTTCTTACAGGTTGAGATGAACTACTACTTTCAGTTTACATAAAGCAATCAACATTTTCGTCAGACGGAGTTTCAGAAAGAGGTTATTCAGTTTCAGTGCGGAGCCCCTGACAAGGACTGCATGCTGGCAGATGCCCAACCTTGCAGGATTTCTCCTGGGCTCATTTGCAAGGAGCCTGCTAATTCTCAACTGCCACCAGTTACAAAAAAAAACATTACTTAGTGCTCTCTTCTCTAATGGCTATGAGCTACTCTGCCTCTTTTCAAGAGCTCTTCCTCTGGTACATTAATCCATTTCTTTCTTTTTGTTTCATATTTTGGGGTGGTAGTGTCTCTGATGGCATCTGATGTCCAAAAAAGTTTAACCTCTTTAGTACTCAGTACAGTCAGTACTGACTCTACCTAACCATAAATGCTTTTGTTTGGTACAGGCAGCAGCTTGTCATTTCTAGTGAAGAAACCTCTAGAATTCAAGCAGAAAAAGAAAACACAGTGTATTTTTTATAGATAGGTCACTTTTCTTTTTCTTGTCACTGCAATATTGATCACAATAAGGTACCTAGAAAGCCCCACACATCACTTAATCAAACTTTTTTAGTTCAGTAGCCACTCTGGTTTCTTGAGCCTGAAATTTGCCTGGAAGGTAAGGTCTGTAATAAATCCCACCATTCATGCCCTTCCTTCACTAATCATGATTTAGGACTGACTTGAGGCAAAGGCAAAGCTGGCAATCAACCTGGGCAGTGGAACAAGTCAACAAAATCATGGCACCTTTGGTATGGGGGTAGGGCATTGGCTCCCACCCTTTGGCAGCAGGCTCTGTGCCCTTCTGCTGGTTGCTGGGACCCAGCAGAGCCCCATGGGCCCAACCTCAGCACTCCAACAGCACACAGTCCCTGGGGAGGGCCAGAAAAAACCCACAGCCTGAAGCCTCCATTCTTGAGTGGGCAATCATACAGAGGAGGTAGGACCAAAGAGGTGGTCCCGGAGGAGGCGGTCTTCCCCCACTCTAGGGCCGATTGTGCTACCAGAGATTGGCACAGGCACAGGAAGCCACAGATTGGAGTGAGGTGCAGAGATAGGGCAATAAATATACCCTACCAGCGCTGAAGCACTCATTTAATACTTGCACATGGAGTTATTTAAAGAGAATATTCTATTGTCCCACTGGGCAACGACAGGCTGGACACAGAGCTAGCTGAGAAGGACAGATCTCTGCCATAAATATGAATGCTATTTAACAATCCCCAAAGACAGTATTATTTTACCTCATCCTAAGAGCAAGAAAATTGAATGTCATTATACTCTTGAGACATCTTAGGCTGATCCTGTCTGGTCCCAGCTGGATTAACTGATCACAACCAGATTTATCCCACTTAACTTCAAGCACTTCACTGTGGCATATAATTTGAGGGTAGCCTGACCCCACTGTATTTCCTCTGTAATCAATGGAAAGAGAAAAATGGGCTAAAATTGACTTCTGGAAGTAATACTATCTCTGTTGACTGCAAAGTGAGTTTGACCCCAAATTAGGCACCCTTATTATGTGTCTGAAGCTAAGGGGCAATGATCACTCCTCTGCAACTTCAGAGATCAGGTTTGATCATGACTATAGTCTTACAGTCTTAACATTCATCCAAACTAATTGCTGTGCCAGTGCTGTGTTGAACAAAGCCTAGGTTTTACTGCATGGGTTGATCTGCTGCTCTAAACTAGGAGGGTTTCATAAAGGTCATGTAATTAATTCCCAGCACCACAGGCAGATTCACAGAGTGGGGTTTAATTCATGTATGCCTCCATCTTCTGAGTGCCTGCAATCAAACCCACTTTTAGAAACTCGCAGTAAATCTGAAGGAAAAGTACTTCCTGAAACCATGCTTCTGCCTTCACCTCCCATAGCTGTACTCCCTGAGGAATTTTCCCTTTAGATATTTTATACTGTATTTGTATTCAGAGTTTTTCCTGCATGCCCAGCAGAATGAATATATTCACAATTCCTTTTTGCATCAGTGGAACTCTGAGCAGAAAGTGCTTTTCAGGCTGGTTAGGAAAATCATCGCTTCTGTTTGCTATACTGCTTTACTGTGGGACATATAACTCCTCTTCATCCAAGAGTGGTAATACCCAGAGTAAACAGATGATAAAGAAAAATCATTGGGATGGAGTAAAACACCAGATAGAACAAATTACATCAACTGGGTCAAATCCAAGGATTGATTTTATGTATTAGTGTTAGTCTATTCATTTGTTAAAACTGCAGCACAAAGGAACTGGGTTATCCACAAAGCAGTATTAAATAAACCTTAATTTTTTCATTCCCTCCCAGTTCCTCATTCCCCCAATATGGGCACTAAGGGCTCGCAATACAAGGGTCATAATTCTTAAAGACAAAGTCAAATAATATATTTTAAATATTAGTTCTGCTGTGTGTCTGAGGAAAGTAAAATAATATCTAAAAAAACTTCATAATTATATTCATTCAAGGAAACAAAGTTTTACCTTTACTGCCTTGTCCAATCACTGATAGCAATTTTTAAATTTTTTTTTATCAAAAAGATATGAAGAATATGTTTGAAAGCATGCTGTCAATCTTGGGTAGACAGAACACATGCCTTGGGCAGAATTTGACTAAAATGTGAGGAGGAGAGGTTAAGAGCTTATCTTCAGTTTCCTTGCCAATTACAGAGGACTGCTTCGAAAAGGCTTGCTTTATCCTAAGCTAAAGAAATTGTTAGCTTAATGCAGAAAATGAATGAAGTTCTGAATAACCACGAAGGTCAAGCTAGCTGATAAGAATGGGTTTTCATTGATCTATTAATAGATTATCAGTTTAGTGATCACCAATGATCAAATCTATTTTTGTTCTTTATCTTAGAGACAAATTTGCAACAACACAGTGCTGATTTCATCTAAAAACTTAAGATACCACTACAAGGAAAAGCAACATCTGTGAATTAACTCTTTGATGTATTTCCATTTTCTCTGGAGCTTCCAATCCAAGTATCACTTTTTTCAGTTCATGTAGAATTTCTAGATCTTTTCCAGTGGTGGATGCATCTTCTAATAATGCTAACTATAGGCGAAAAACATCAGTCTTTCTGCAAATCAGATAAATTGCCCAGATATTGCAGGTAGAAAATTAAATGTACAAAGTATCATTTTCTATGTGACACAAAAAAAGGACATGATACTTGTTTAGTTTGCAGAGAAACAATAAATATATTCTCTTCATATGTAACCCAGACACAACATTTAGGAAGATGAAATTCTGTGGCAATAAGAAATGATTTCTGAAAATGCAGCAGTTAGATATCAGAAATAGTATGCAGCTTAAAGGAATATAATATAAATAGGAAGCAAGTTTGTACGCATTATTACTGTCCCATAATTTAAAATTCATGTGATAGCATGGTGGTGAGAGTTTTAGTCTATTGGATCAAGAAATTTAACAATTTCAGTTTTTGATCATTAGAGTCTAAGAGACTGCTTTCTATCTTATGAACTATGAAAGCAATAAGACCACTCATGCTATCTTAGTGCAAGACACAGTCAGAGGGGATGTTGTCAGACTTCAATTGAAAAGCCAATAACAATGGCAGGAACTTCCTTCTTCAGTATTTGTCACAATACATTTATATCTGGAAATAGATGGATGATGTTTCTTCTGGAACTGTTCAGAGTAATCTGCCAAATTCACACCGGCATAATTCCAGAAAGCATATTTAAGTTTTGTCACAGATAAATTTTGTCTAATAGGAGGCATAATATTTTTAGTGATCACACCTTGAGGTGTAGTAGCAGTACTTACCATATCTATCTATCTGTGTCTGTTCAGAAAAATCTAGTTTGCTAAAAAAAAAAAAATCACATTAAACAGAAGCTTCACCTTCCACAGTCTCAGTTCAATCCTCTTTAGTAGTCACAAATTAAAAACTTCCCTATTAGCACTGTAAGATTTGAGAAAAAAAGATTCTGCAGTGAGCCGTACCTATGTGTGCATTAGAAATTGGCACTATAGGAGGAGGAAGGCAGGCACGTGACCTTCTAAAACTCAGTGTTTTGTTATAACCTGTCAAATATGGGCAATTTTAATATTTTTCTTTCAAACACACTTATTGTCACTCAAGCTGTGACGATGTTCCCTATGCATTCTGCCTACACAACTTGAATGATTTACTAGTAGAATATACTTAGGTTAGCTAATTTAAATACAGGAAGAACAAATTACATGGCTATTTGTAGGATAATATCTCCAGCGTTTACATGTGGACAAGTTCTCCTCTTCAAGCATACAAAGAAATGTCTAAGCTACAAGAAGAAAACATTCAAAACAGTCTATATAACTTTGAAGTTCTAAGTTCCAATTTGTAAATAATTAAGGCTATTGGAATCTAAGTTACATGGCGACACCTCTGAGTTTGACTCTTCAGTAGCCAGATGGCTTTTGAAAATAGGGTATGGTCATCTTTTGAAAATAGGAAGACTTGATGAGAAAGCAATTTCAGGTAGAAGTTTAGTGCCATCATTTAGCAGCTGAGCACTTCATGTGAGTACCAATCAGAAACATGCAGAGTTGAGACCCAAAATTACCCTATTCTAAAATCAAAACAGTTACACTAAAGATATATTCTATAGAATTTATATACCATACCCTACCCTGTTTTCTGCATTTAGGTGCCCAAGTTATAAAGCAATCAAAACTACCCTACTTTTAAAGGCATGTATAGCACAGATATATAGAGAGAGTCAGGAAGAACTATTTTACTTCCTGGTCCTTCTGCATATATGACTTTCTAACCAGATACAAGTTTCTGGATCTGATGGGTTTACCCAAGCTGGGAGGGCAACTGCCTGGTGCAGCATGTGGCCTCTGAGTCATATACTGGCAGATGATATGCTTCCATACTCATGGAAACCCAACCTCCTTCTCACTGGAGTGACCTAGAGCCCCTGACCTCAGAGCTGGGCTGCTGCTTGCTGTAAAAACAAAGAGAATTTGCTGTCACAGTCCAGACATTGAGAACGTAACAAACCATATTGAGTGCTGATGGGTCCATGTAACACAATCTGCAAAAAGTGGCTCTGAAAAATATGTAACCACAATCTGAAATATTTATTAATATCATTGATTCTGCTCAGAGTTCACAAAGTGAAAGGTGAGTAATTTTGCCCACATCTCCTATGTGGATGAGCAGACTATGCCATAGGAGCAGATTATGGTTTTATTTACAACCAAATTTTTTGCTGGTGTATTTACTCATTATGAATGCTTAGAACTGGAATTCTTACCCCCAAACTGGAACCAACATGTCACAGAATCACAGAACAGCTGAGGTTGGAAGGCATGTCTGGAGGCCATCTGGTCCAACCCCTCTGCTCAAGCAAGGCTACCTAGGGCTCATTGCCCAGGACTGTGTCCAAGTGGCTTTTGATTATCTCCAAAGATGGAGACTCTACAACCTCGCTGGGTAACATGTGCCAGTGCTTGGTCACCTTCACAGTAAAAAACTGTTTCCTGGTGCTCGGAGGAAACATCCTGAGTTTCTGTATGCACCCATTGCCTCTTGTCCTGCCACTGGGTACCATGGAAAAGAGCCTGGCTCTGTCCTCCTCGCACCCTCCCTTCAGATATTTAGATATATGTGGATGAGTTCTCCCCCTGAGCCTTCTCTTCTCTAGGCTAAACAGTTCCAGGTCTCTCAGCATTTCCTCATAGGAGAGGTGTTCCAGTCCCTTCATCATCTTTGTGGCCTTTCGCTGGACTCTCTCCAGCATGTTCATGCCTCTCCTGTACTGGGCAGCCCAGAAACGGACAAAGGACTCAGGTGTGGCCTCACTAGTGCTGAGTAGAGGGGAAGAATTACCTCCCTCGATCTGCTGACAATATTCCTAAGGCTGCTCAGGATACCATTAGCCTTCTTTGTGCTAAGGGCACATTGCTGGCTCAAGTTCAATCTGGTGTCCACCGGGACCCCCAGGCCATTTCCTGAAAAGCTGCTTTCCAACCAGCTTGTCCCACACATATTCAGGTGCATGGGTTTGTTCCTCTCCAGGTGCAGGACTTTGCATTTCCCCTTTGTGAACCTCATGAGGTTCCTGACAGCCTGTTTCTCCAGCCTGTTGAGGTCTTTCTGGATGACAGCATGACCCTCTGGTATATCACCCACTCCTCCCAGTTATTTGTCATTGACAAATTTGCTACAGGTACACTCGCTCCACCATCTACATCATTAATGAAGAAGTTAAACAGGATTGGACTCAGTATTGACCCCTGGAGTACACTGCTGGTTCCTGGTCTCCAACTAGACTTTGTGCCACTTACCACCGTCCTCTGGACCCAGCCATTCAGCCATTTCTCAATCCACCTCACTGTCTGCTCATTCAGCCCATATATCAACACCTTTTCTGTGAGGATCTGATTGGGTACTGTGTCAAAGGCCTTACTGAAGTCCAAATAGATAATATCCAGTTCTTCCCTCATCTACCAAGACAGTCATTTCATCATAGAAGCTCAAGAAGTTGGTCATGCATGACTTCCCAAAAGACATAATTGATCATTTATTGAAATTAGCCTCACAATGACATCTGCCAGCTCCCTCAGCACTTGTGGAAGCATCCCATCAGGGCCCGTGGACTTACGTGTGTCCAGGCTGCTTAAGTATGTGCTGACTTGATCATCTACCACCAAAACTACATCTTTCTTGATCCAGATTTTCCCCCTGGCATCTAGGAATTGTGATTCCTGAAGGTCAGTTTTGCTAGTAAAGACTGAGCCAAAGAAGGCATTTGGTTCCTCAGCCTTTTTCAAATCCTGTGTAACCAGAACACTCGTCTTATTGAGCAATGGGCCAAAATTTTCCCTAATCTTGCATTTTTCACCTATAGAAAGCCCTTCTTGTGGTTTTTAACACCTCTGGCCAGATTCAATTCCATTTGGGCTTTGGATTTCCTAATCTCATTCCTGCGTGCTCAGGCAATGTCTGCTTACTCCTCCCAGGTTAAGCATTCATGTTTCCACCCTCTGTGTGCTTCCTTTTTGTGTTTGAGTTTGGCCAGCAGCTCCTGGTTCATCTGCAAAGGCCTCCAGGCATTTTTGCCTGACTTCCTGCTTGTTGCATGGAGGAGGAGATCCTTAAATATTAACCAGCTCTCTTGAGCCCCTCTCTCGTCCAGATCTTTATCCCATGCGACTCTTCCAATCAGATCTTAGAAGAGGCCAAGGTCTTCTCTCCTGAAGTCCAGGTTTGCAAGCTCAATTTTTACTCTCCTTCCTCCTCTCAGGGTCCTCAACTCCACCATCTTTTGGTTATTGCAGCCAAAGTCACCTTTGCCTTTCACATCACATCCCCAACAGGATTCTCCTTGTTGGTGACTACAAGGTCCAGTAGAGCACTTCTCATTGGCTTCTCTGTCACTTGGGATATAGATACTCAGGAATACATAGTGCTCACTGGACTAGCCTTGCTTTACTTCCTTACATTATTAATACATCTTCACAGGGTACAAGACTACTGGGGAGGAAAAAATCATTCTGAGTAAGTAAATATTCACCGCACTATTTCACAAGTTGGAGAAGAAACATATCTAGCTTTCGTGGCTCACAAGAAAGCTCTGGAACATTAAGCCAGGAAGAAAAGGGCACTGAAGACCAAGTGCTACCAAAGGAAATTTATTAGCAAGTAAAAGGAAAAATCACCAGAGGAGTAGCATCACATGGAATTGTAAATGAAGATGAAATGTAAGTAGAATACTTGTTCACCTTTCAAGACATGAGCTCTGAAATGTTTACCATACAGCTTGACAGCTATAAGACACCATTTGTTTTCCCATCTTTCTATTTTGTGAAATGTGAAGGCATTAATTGAAATAGAAAGGGTCTGTAAAGCCTCATGCTGCTATATATTGTTTTACAATCAAGGTTTCAAATTTTAACTTTCTTTTTCTCAAAACACACTATCATTCATAAAAGAGATATCTTTCTCCATTTAGCACTTAGTTTTCATTTCCTTCCAGCTAATGCCAGCAATAACTAGTACTTCAGCAGCTTATTATTCATTAAATACTCATTTAAAACACCTTTTCTTCTGTATACTTTGGACTCTAAATACTGTTTTGATACCTAGAGCCTTTTACAGTATAAGCCTTTTTTTTTCCAAATACAATCTAGCTTGATTTCTTTAAAACAAGATTTTTTTTATACACTTTATTTTATTTGTCAAATTTCCAGGCTTAGTTTTAGTTAAAACACTTAATGGAAAATATAAAAATATTGCTCCCAAATCCAACAAAAGTAAGGGAAAAAAGATCCTATAAAACAAAGCTTATAAATATAGTATTCCAGTGCACATTTACTAGACGCTCCATGTCTGCCAGAAATAAAAACCAAAACATTTCTGATTTGAAGTTGCAACCCAGATTCTCTAAAATCTTGCAGATATACCTAGTGTACAATCACACTATCTTTAAAAATAAAATATTAATACACTTTGGTAGTCTATTTCATTTCAACATAACATGAATTTGGGTTCATCAGCCATCCAATTTTAGGCACTTATCTTCATTGTCAGAGCTAAGCAGGGCTTCTGCTCAAACTTTCTTTATACCGAGGATGCGCTTCCAAAGGACAATTCAGAACAGGAGCCTCTCTCTAGGAAGACACTGGAGAGAAAGCCTGCATAATTAGCTTACAGATTTAGCTACCTAAACTTGAGATCCAAATTCCACCTTTTCCTCTCAGTATATTTTTCTACTACATATAGTAGTAGACAGAAATGAACTTTTTGGGAACAGTCCTGGGTGTCCTGGTAGACAAAAAGTTGAACATGAACCAGCATAGCACCCTTTCCAAGCAACAAACTGTGACAGCCTCCTGGGTTGCATTAGCTGTTGTATATTTTTTTATACCACTACCTGATGGGAGTATGTGGAGTGACAGAGACAGACTCTTCCAGGAGGTGCACATGACATGACATGGGGCAGAAGACACCAGCTGCAACCCCAGAAATTCTGATTAGATATTAGTGAAAAATTGACCCTCTGAGAGTGATCAAGCACTGGACCAGATTGCACAGTGAGTCTGTGGAACCTCCATCCTTGGAAATATTTAAATTTTGCCTGGACAGAAGCCCTGAACAGCCTGGTCTAACTTCAAAATCAGTCATGTTTTGACCAGGAGGTTAGACTAGCTTACTTTCAGAGGTCCTTTCCAACTTAAATTATTCTATAATTCTGCCAAAAGACAAAGAACATATAGCAGATACTTGCAACATCAGTTATGTTTTTGTGCCAGGCTACTGCCAAAGCAGAGGCTACAAACATTCCCAGAAAAAGAAATTACACTAAAAAATTCTTCTTTTTCTAAAATCCATTTGGTCACAAAAGGATTCTGCTTAGTTTAGAGAACAATAATGTCTCTAAGAGGTTCCTCAGACTCAAATGGTCAAAGCTACCTAGGCACCTAATCCTATTCTTCTCCATTTTTAAGCCAGACACATTGCCAACCAAAACTCTGATGGGCATTTTAGCCAAATACAAAACAGACTGGAAAGGTCAGCAAAGGTCTCCCAGTAAATCCACTCTTGTGGCCAGAGGAATGTGTCTGTGGGTGTGGCACATCATCAGTTAAATCTGATTTCCTCACTTGTACACTGATGTGGCTTTAACTAATTTTAAAAGTGTCTTAGTCGCTAACCCACTTCAGAATGACAGGCATAACAGATGCAAATTTGTACCCTGTAACACATGTTTCTGGTGATTAAAAAACACAGTACAGCAACTAATGTTAATGAATTCTGCATACCATAAATACTGAATTACCCATGCCAGTACAAACGTCCACAAAGACAAACCTTGACAGAAAAGATCATCAAAGAGAAACAATTAGGATTTCCTTTCTAAAGAGGCATTACAAAAGGTTACTCACACAAATCTATCAGTTACTCTTGACTTCTAACTGCTCTCCACAGTACCAGCATGTGTTTGAGATACCAACTCCTGTCCACAGTCTGAAATTTACGGCACTCACTGAAGTATCACCAGCATTACATGACTCGTCCCTTCCACACACCTCTTTGCTTGTGCAGATTGATAACCTGGAGCACTTCAGCCACATGTTGGATTACCCAGACATGAATCTGTCATTCAAATCTTCTAAAAAACATGCAACTTCTTGTCAATGTAAACCCCTCTAACATGGAACAGATCAGCCTTCAGTATTTAAGTATTCTTTGCCATTTCGTTGCATGCAGGACACAAGAAAACTATCACTGTCCTTACAAATCGTTACATATTATGTCATCCTATATTGTGTAATATTACTGACTTCATCAAGCTTGTATCCATAAATTAAGGGGCTGGGTTTTTTTTAATGCGTTTATCCACAGCCCCAAAGTTAAAAGTTAGATCTGCTTGCTCTACGGCTGTTGCTGATATCCATACAAACTTTTTGAATATTTGTAACAATCTTTGAAAAAGTATATATTCCATTTTGTTTCTATTTTAATTAAGAGATCACAAAGGCTGAGGTTCTCAAAGAACACAGAAAGGAACTAGGTGCCCAGCATTCCCTGAAGAACATTTTGGTATGAGACGCATGTTTAAATTAAAAATTTAGATATAAAAAATACAGCTAAAAGAAGAGAAATATTTGAACAGGTTCTTGGTATCACATCTAAAATTATATGCCCAAGAGCAAAGGATTAGGATGACGTTCATATATCTTCTATATAGATCTAATCACAATATTAGGTGACTTGTCCAAGGATCATACATCCTGGATACTTGAGTATCAGCTAATGTGATTACCTGTGATCTGTATACACTCTAATTTTCATAGAATCATAGAATGGTTAGAGTTGGAAGGGAGCTTAAAGATCATCGAATTCCAACTCCCTGCCACCTCCCACTAGACCAGGTTGCTCAAAGCCCCATCCAGCCTGGTCTTTAACGTTTCCAGGGAAGGGGCATCCACAACTTCTCTGGGCAGCCTGTTCCAGTGTCTCACCACCCTCACACTAAAGAATTTCTTCCTAATATCTAATCTAAATCTACCCATTTTTGTTTTAAAACCGTTACCCCTAGTTCTATGGTTACACTCCTCATAAAGAGTCCCTCCCCATCTCTCCTGTAGGCCCCCTTTAGGTTTTGGAAGGCTGCCATAAGGTCCTCCTGGAGACTTTTTTTCTCCAGGATGAACAGTCCCAAGTCTCTCAGCCTGCCTTGATAGGATAGATGCTCCAGCCCTCTGATAATCTTTGTGACCCTCTTTTGGACCCTCTCCAAGTCCATGTCCTTCTTATGTTGAGGGCCACAGCACTGGACGCAGTACTGCAGGTGGGGTCTCACGAGAGCAGAGTAGAAGGGCAGCGCCAGCTCCCTCACCCTGCTGGCCACACTTCTTTTGAGGCAGCCCAGGATGCCGTTGACTTTCTGGGCCGTGAGCGCACATTGTTGGCTCATGTTGAGCTTCTCATCCACCAGCACCCTCAAGTCCTCTTCCTCAGGGCTGCTGTCAATCCATTCTCTGCTCAGCCTGTATTTGTGCTTGAGGTTGCCCCAACCCAGGTGCAGGAATTGCATTTGACTGGTTGAACTTCATGAGGTTTGCATGGGCCCACCTCTCAAGCCTGTCCAGGTCCCTCTGGACAGCGTCCCTTCCCTCCAGCACGCCAACCGCACTACACATCTTGGTGTCATTGGCAAACTTGCTGAGGGTGCACGCAATCCCACTGTCCATGTCACCAACAGATGTTAAATAGTGCTGGTCCCTATAGCAATCCCTGAAGAATGCCACTTGTCACGTCAAGATACAAAGAGACCCCTGGGAATCAGTTCTAAATAGTGCATGATGTTCTAACACCCCAAAACATTCAGAATAATTTTAATTGCATTCAGAGGATCTTTATACTGTCACAAGACATAGCATTCTTTACAGACATCGCAGACAAGTGTTGGCTTAAGGGTTAAGGAATAATATGCTGATGTTCTCATAATGTATTTACAAAAATGTAGGGAGAACATATGGTAGACACTGTCATGAATGTTACAGGAAAAAAAGTGCTATGTACCCCATTCTCCATTTTTCATGAGAATTGGAAGTAACAGTAGCATAGACGGAGTAAATCTCCAAGTAAAAAGTGAGGCACTGATGGATCAGAAAACAGCAAGACAGCTACCATTCACCCAATTGGTTTTGAAAAGTATTATGATACAATGGTTATGAAAGACAAAACAGTTCTAAACTACTGCAGCTTTCACAGAGAAAACATTATCTGATTCAAGCAAGAGTAATAACTTTTTAAAAATAGGCATTTGGCTGTTAGGGATGTCTGTCCTTCATTCCATGGTACTTCAAGAACCAGATATTCAAGCCCATTTTTTGTTGCACTTTAATTTGAATTACAACCTCACGTCCAGTCAGGAAATTCAATGAAATAAAATCAATGACATTATTCTAGCTTTATGCAAAGTTCAATGAGAACAGAATTTGACTGCATAACTTCAGGTATTAACTATCCTTTAAAAAATGGATATGACTATTAGTGTAATGTAAATATATTAGTATTGCAACTTTTGCCATTAATTTCTTCAAGAGTTTTCGTTATCACTTCAGAAAATCTGAGGCAAGAACATAGAGTTTTGTTACCAATTTTTCATTCAAAATATTAAAAAAAAAGAAAACTCGCATTTTCTTTGTATTAAAAGTGCAATTTTGACAAAAAACAATCCAATTTCAAATTAATTTGGGTATTGAAGGTCAGGGAAGAAAAAACCAAGAATTTTGGCCAAAAGACACAGGTTTAATTCTTTAATAAAGTAATCTGGATTGCAGAAAAAAAACTGGTGCTTGGAGGAAAAAGGACTGCAAGAGATGATGGGAGAAAAGTCATAGCCTCTTTTTTCCCCAACAGAATCCTAAATGAGTTTTAAGTTCAGTTTAAGAAAAAGAAACTTCTTTTGTTTTGCTGCAGCTGTTCACGGGTGTACATTTTACAGACTTTTTCATTGTAAGTGCTCCAAGAACTGGATTTCACATGAGTTTTGATAAATGTCTACTTAGAACACACTTCCAGAAATTAAATTCTAGCTAAATAACAGAAAATAAGGAATAGTGTATAAGAGCATTGTAGCAGAAAAATCGATGGAAGAAAATGGTTTTTAAGACTACTGCTATAAACCCAATGTAAATAATTACATAGTAGATGCCTTGGCAGAGTGAGATCTATTAAGAGTCTCCTTGGAGTGGGATTGATTTGATCAGTCACAGAGGTCTGAAGCAGGACTCTAGGTCTGAAGGTGACAAAGGCTGCCTACAGTCAGCAGAGAGAAACATCACTTTCAGACACAATCTGTCTCATCTTAATTTCAACACCTAAAATACTACTATCTCAGCCGGTAGCGGTAGGTGCTGCTGAGTATCCTCTGCCAGGGCTACCAAACAGCTCCCAATGGTTTGCATATTTATTTTCAGGATCTGAAATGCTCATTGCAGTTTCCAGGATGCTTTCTTGGTCTGCAGCTCCTCTTCCTACAAGCCACCCCACCACAACCTTGTGGAAAGACCAGTGGTTGACGTGAGAGAGCAGAGTTTCCACTTCTGATCATTTACTGCCGACTGACGGCAAAGTGAGTCAACTTTTCTGCTCAGTACAAGTCACTGAGGCCACTGCTGTCAGCCCTGCACAGTTCCAAAGAAAGAATTGTGTCCTTTATATCAGGGATACGTGAAATACCTGATTTCTTGTACATCAGGGAAATACCTCTGAAGCTCAATGGATTTCTGCATGAAAAATTCCCCTTAAAAGAGTTTGCTTAAAAGCATAATACACGACATCAAAAAATCTGTGTTTATATATGAGCCAAGCTGCAGTGACATGGGAAAAAACAGTACAGGGAACAAACACTAGACAGAATAAGGGTAACATTTTATAGCGTGTTTATTCTGTCCATAACCCCCTTTCAAAATACTAGCGTCTTTTCAGATACCAAAAAACTGAACAGATCTTCAGCCATAAATTGATCATTATATCTTGCTAGGATAAATAAATCAAAAGTACTTGAGACAATACATGAACCAAAAGAAAAGAGAAACTCAAAGTACAAATGTTCATTTTTTAAAATGTGAAATATGACTTTTCCATATTGCAGAAAAGACCACAGAACCATTGGTCACTATTAAGACTTTTATGTTGACCAGAGCTACAAAGTTAACTGTAGTCTTATGTCAGATTTATTGTGAAATACGTATTTCTGTCTGTATAAACAGAATATGATTTTAGAAAGTTAAATCAAATGATGTAGAAACTTTTGACTTGTAGTGTAGCCATAACTAACAACCACAAAGAGAAGCAAAACTACCTTTATGAAAACCAACATATGGCTTCCTCCTAGATAAATACTTCATTGGTCCAAAATGATTGGCTACACTTTGAACAGATAGCTGTGACTAAAATAGCATATTTTTACTAATGTACTCCTAATTTTGGCATTCAACCAGCATGATTTTGTTTTCATTACTATTATTAGCACATGAAATAGCTTTTTATACTGTTTGAATCACTTCTATTCTTCTTAGGGATTCAGGCTGTGCCCAGTGCAGCCTGATCAGCTTTGATAATCAAGGGTTGTTTTATTCCTCGGGATTCTGCTTCCATTATCGTAATAAAGAAATCATTTGCCCCATCAGTGGCAGCAAAATAAGAGTATGAGATTGCTTATTTATGAGTTATATAACTTACTGCAACGAAATTAGGAAAATCCAAGGGGAAAGAACAGGTAGCTGCATTTTTTGTCCAAATCCGATGTTTTTCATTCATAAGGAGCCGTCAACAGCAAACAACAGTATCACAAACGAAGCTTGGACCTTAACAGAAGGTTCACATCAGAGACTAAGGTTTTTCTAGTTGAGAGACAGGCTATACATCATTTTTTAAGTCAGTACAATGGTATGAAGAAAGTTGAGAAATTCCTTGGTAAATACACACTGCTGCGTAACAGATGAGGTCTGCAGTTTTAAACTGAATAGTCTGGAAACTCACTCCACTGAACAGTTGAAAGTTGTAGATGCTTCCGTGTGTGAGTTTAACACACACACACCTATCACAGTAACACATACATGGCAATAAGATAACTTTATTCATGTTAGATGCAAAATCCCAGGTGTTCATTACTGAGCATCAGCTCAAGCTTCTATCATTTGAGCCCAACAAGGGTTTTGTTTGCTGCTTGGAGAGGAAGTTAGCCCCACTCCACAGGCTTGAACTTAACAGCCACAATGACTGCAAAGGACAGGATCCCTGCATCAGACAGGCAGATGTGTGCCTCCTCATCCCACAGCTAGTCCAAACAGCAAGTGACGATCTATATGTCAGTACAGGCACTGGTTTGAAAAGATACCTTGCACAGCTTTCCCTCACAAACGGCAGAAATCACATCTCAGCTGAAGGAACCCATGCTGACAAAGCAAGGCACACCAGTTGGCAGCTCTGGTGGTCTTCTTTGCTCCTTTCCTACTTTGTCTTTCAATGGTTATCCTTGAAGAGTAAAAGGCTGTTTAAAAGCCATTATGACCTAAAAGGGGGAAGGTTATTAGCTTTCACATTCCCTCCTCAGGCTACATTGTTTAACATTTCCGCTGTGGCTGTCCAGGAAAACAGCACCATTTTCATCTGTTATACTTTCTTGCCCTCTGCTGGAAAAACTATCAACTGAGTGTGCAGAACTGAACCTTTTAAAATTGATTTTTCCAAACGATCATGAAAATAACTGACTTTCTTCACACAGTCTTCCGCCAAAACCCTCATAAGAAATGCTAAAAAAATTTGTTTCTAAGCGTGCCACCTGATTCCTAACAATATTTCTGACCCTTATTCAGAATCAGGCCAAGGCACTGAAAGTACCCTCTTGTCTTCAAAATGCACTTTCTTCAAAACACAAGGAGAAAGTGGGGAGGAGTGGAGACCGAACAAGTGAGAGAAAGTTGGGGAACAAGTAGTATGCTTATATTTTTCTACAACACAAATGAAATGCAGGTGCTGGTATTAAATGGGAATAGAGGGCAATAGTATTTTCCACTTTCATAAATTATATTGGGTTTGTGATGTTTTAAGTGAATGAGTGGGTAGCAAGTGTTATACCATTGTCATTTAACAGCACACATATGCTTTCGTACTCACAACCAAGGAAGAATTCTTCATAACAGAAACTGAATTACCTCTCTGCCATTATACCACTATCATGGGGACATATTTGAGAGCTTTTCGAGAACTTCTGGGAGAGAATTTTGCCTCTGGGTTTTATGCCTTCAAAAACCTCAGGCCTCTGACTTTCTCTAAACACATACAGTTTCTCCTGAATAGCAGTTGGAAAAACAGGCAGGTTCATTGGCTGTATTGTCACCATTCTCCTTTTCATCAAAGAGCAGTTATGGTGGATTAAAAAAGTAATGTCACCATGTCACAAAGAAGGAATGATAGCTCTTTGTTAAGTATGCCACTGGGAAGGACCTCTCTGACTTTTAATGCCTCTTCAGGCCTTTCAGGCAATCAGTAGTTCCCCCCTGTGAGCCATGAACCTTTGCAGAAAATCTTTCTGTCGTAAGTAACCTTCTGCTTTCTATTTAGTGACCTTAATCTTCAAAATGACAGGGTATTTCCATGGCATGGAGAGTTTCCCTTACACACCCTTACCCAGCATGGAATGGCTCACATGAATAAGCGTATCATATTTAGGAAAATGGAAATTTTCTTTCAGCTATTCTTTTTTCAGTGAATACTTTCAAAGACCAGGTCTTAGCTTGATACTGCAAAAAGTAGTCATCTCTGCTGGGATAAAACAGATGGAAAATGGATGTGAGCAGGACTCATGTTTCTCTTTTCAGCTGCAGTCAGTTTCCTTTTCAGATAATCAGTTGTTTTATTGTGGCTGCTTCCATTTATCATGCTGTATTCTGCTAATATCCACAAGTTCCCAGATTTGTTTCATAATGCAACCCAGATTTTAAAGGATTTGTTTTGGGAACTACCACATTTCCACTGGCAGTACAGGGAGTATCTTCACTCCTGTTGCTGACCACCTAATAACCTTACCATAACCACAACATCTTTTTACTCACAGTAAGGTCAAGTTCTTTTAACTTTTTAAAGCATTACAACAGCTGGAGACAGAAAATAGGTCTAGAAGAATTCAGTCACTAAGTCCTCAGTTGGAGGACTACAGATTGAGATAAATTGATCCAAAATGCACTTAGATAGATACATAGGGATGTTTTATAAATACAGCTACAGAAAGGCAACATCTATGACATCATCTTCTGTCAGTGCCAGCTTCCACACCGGAGTTTCAGAAATACAGTTTTCTTTTGCCTAAATTTCTTCCCAAAACCAAAAACATCAGAGGAAACATATTAACAGTATGGTATGGCTCAGGGAATAAGTAATGGCATGCAGGGTTTTGAATTTCAAGTTCAGCACAAGCCACTAGAGGCCTGAAAGTCCTGTTCTGACTTCTCTAATAACCTATTGAATATTAGTTCATTTTCCAAATCCAATTACTTTGGATATGGATATGTTCACATCAGAAATAACGTCAGCATAGAATACAATCTTCTTAAAGTTTTGAGCAGAAAGGTCAATGATTAGAGGAGATTAAAACTGATGCATCCTTATTGGCTTCAGGTTTTCCTCCTCTGTCAGGATGCTAGCGCAGAGAGGTTCTCCTGGCTAGTTCCTCCAGAGTGGTCACCCTGTTACGGGCTCCCCTTGCCAAGAGAGGGACAAATGAAGCCTCAGTGAGGGGTCAGGATCTGAGTTTTCAGATCAGTTCAGAAAGAAGTTGGTGCAGAAAGGAGCATAACCCTTTTTGAACTAGAGCTGTGTCATAACAAGTATTTCTGACCTCAGAAGACAGAACTGCCACTCGGTCCTGTCATACAGCTTTCTTTTTGTCACACCTCGTGTGTACACAGCATTGTGCACATTTCAGAATGCGGATAAAGGTTCCTGTGCTACATGTTTAATGCAGTTTATACCAGGGGTGACCAAAGTGATTTTAAGGAGGAGAAGTTACAGTGTCCAACAACATTTACTTGATATCTCTTAACAGAAAAAACAAGTAGAAGCTCTTGAAATCTAGCTTTAAACTGAAAAGTTGACCTTCATTTCTCATATCTATTATTTTATAAAAGATCTTAATTAAATTGGCCAGTTTACATGTAAAACAGTTTACACGAGCACACTCCAAAATGGACTTTCTGCCAACACAAGTAATGACTATAGAGCAAGATACAGCACATCAGAACCAACCTGCAAACTGAAATTCAATAATTTCGGTGTATGCTAATGTCATTAGGAGCAATTTTGTTTCAGTATTTTTTCCGGAAGGGGTTTGACTCATCAGTTAACTTTTGCATTTTTATAATTTTTTTCACAAGTAAAAACTGGATGTTGAATGTCATATATTTTTCAGAAGTAAAAAAGAATTTGTACTCATTTTGCTGCAGTTCTCCCTTTCCTGTGGCTGGGGACAAGTCACAAGACAGTGTAGTCAGATCAGTAGTGGATACCTACAGCTGCTCATGGATTTGGACAGTGGGAGTGATTTACATTTCCTTTTATGCTTCTGATGTTTCAATAAGTCCATGGTCTTGACGTTGATACTATTTTCCCCTATAGCAACCAGTAGCACATTGTGAGTTCCCTGCACATTCATGTTCTGGTTTTGGCAACTAAGTGGTATTTTCTTAGTGAGATCATTTGGGGTTTTTTTTCCCCCCCCATCACACCTTAGCCTGACTCTGTCCAGCAGGAATGGAAAGCAATGATTCACAAGTGTCTTCCAAATTCCCAAAGGGAGTTGGTTTGTGATTTTAGGTGTGTCTACAATTCACACTCTAGCTCAAGAGAGTAAGAAAGATAGATTCAGTTTTAATAGAGACTGGTAGCTCTCTTTAAAGTATTACTTCAAGAGTTAATTGTGATTGCTGTAGTTTAAAGTCAAGTGAAGAAGGAACCTTGTCTTGCTGTGCAAGGTACACTCCATCCTCAGAACTATCCTTCTTTAATGTGTTTTTTCCCTTAAGGTCAGATGGGAAAAAAAGGGGAGAATCTGCCCGTTAAAAGCATCTCACCAAATACAGATGGTCTGAAAGCATCACCTGGGATTCACCTCCTTTTTGTAAGGATGCTCTGCAATACCAAGCACCTTTAAGGTACCAAAGAGAGTGCTTTCACCCACATTATACAGTAAAGAACTCTTCAGATGTTGTTTCTACCTTGCATCTTTAATCTTTTCTCTAATTTTAGTTACTTCTAACAGGCAAGTCACAAAGTTTGTCAAAATATGCTCTACAGAAAGGTCTGTTTTACAGACGTTTTTCCAGCAAAGTTCCTTCAGTCAGCACACAGCAGCATTAGCAAACATGCAATTTCAAGTTCTTCAGTGAAACCCTTATATTTTGCAATTAGTTTCACCTTTGCCACCGAGTCACTGCAGATCTGCATCCATTCTGTTCTGCTGGCATAGACAGAGGTGTTGAATCTATGCTGTCAAGGAGGAGCTGGAGCTGGTCTGAGACAACGAGCCAGGACCGAAGCTGGTTGACCTCGCACAGACAGGACAGTGCTCCTCAGTAAGGCACAGTCCCAAGCACCTCCAAGGGACCGGGCAGCAAAGGACAAGGCTCAGTTGAGCATCCTGGACAAGGCTGGTATTGAGCCAGGTTTGGGGTCCATCCAGGGAATCCAGTCAATAAATCAAGACAGTAAGACACAGAACAGTATCCTGCCCCACCTAACACTTCATGACAGATGAGGAGACATGGATTGTATAGGTCCATGATGGTTAGAAAAATGTAATGCCTGTTCTTGCCACTGAAATAACAATGAGTAAACACTGACTTTGTAAAGGCTTTGGAAAGCCAAGAATACAGTAGGGATGAAAGTCAATACTGAGTAACAGATAAAAAGTCAGGGTAGTCCTACCAGAAGACAAAAGAATACAGCTTCAAAACTGGCATCTCTCATTGTAGTCCATCCAACACAAGGGTAAGCCACTATCCAGAAGAGCTATATACACTTTATAACCTTTAATGGAGAGAAATCCAGAATTGACAAAGAAGAGGGATCCTTGAATATGAGGACCGAGGGACTCAGACCAATCATTAAGAAGGAGCTATCCTGTGCTATGCATTTCTAAAGATTTGAGTATCCATTTAATACTTTTTTTCTGCCATTCAGAACACCATCAACTTCACTCTCATTACACTCTGATTTTTATTTTACTCTCAGCAGCGCAACCCTGCTGTAAGATTCTTATCTGTAAAGTAAAAGCAGCAGAACTGCACCCACGCAGTCTTTCAGCTGCTGTCTAATCCCAGCCTGCAGCAAATCGTCCTGACTCCAGTTCTGCTGCCAGGCCAGGGAATTTCCAGGGCAGGCACTCAAACTGAGAGAAGGGCTATGGCAGGAGGTGAAGGTGGAAGGAAAGCTATCCTGTATTCTGAATTAAAGGGTTGATCTGGAGTGGAAATACGTTTAATCTTTCTGCTGTGTCTCCTGTAAACTGAGCAAGCTGGTGTCACCTCTATAGTGGCTCATGGTGTAACTAAAACTATTTTTGCTGAGATCTTTGTGGACGTGGTTATTTTTACTGGAAACAAAGAATTTGAACACGGATGATTATGACTTATTTTTAAAATAGAATGAATGTTATTTGAGTCACTTCCAAATTAACATGATTGTTTAAAAATATATGAAGTGCTTCACTGAATTTTAATGCTCTCTACTGCAAAAACAATTTTAAAAGATTACAGCCTTGCACATTTTTAGAGGGATGTAATCACGCTAGCTAAAACATAAATTTCATACACCACAATAATTTTTAATCATTCTGCACTGCACATATACAGCATTCAAATGTCTCTTTCAAATGTCAAAATAAAATTAATATTTATTACCACACCTCTGAACTAGCACATTTACAAAACCGAGGCGCAGGACATTTTCTACTAAGCCATCTAAGCCATTTTGTACATTCTCATTTAAATGCATTTTCTAGAGCTATTGCTCTGCCTCAGGGACTCCCAGAATTTCTGAAGCACTTTATGGCTTATTTCACTAAATTCTTTAGGAAAAATTGCTTAGGTCAAGTCAAGAAGGGGATCCTAATTCCAGAGGTGGCTTTTCTATGTTGTTAGCTTGCTGTAAATAAAGCCATAAGAATAATTGATATTGCTGAACCTTACACACACAAAAGGTAGCACCTGAGCAAATACATAAAATTATACACAGATAATTCATGATCAAATCAAAATCTTTGGCTTTGACGCCTCCAGGGCAAAGGGGAAGTTCACAAATGCAGGGTGAGATGCATAACAACAATAGGTTCCCAGCAGGGCAGAATATAGGCCAGGTCCTTGATACCTCCTAGTCTGTGGAGAAAAAAAATAGCTCCAGATGACAACTTCATGGGCTCAAACCCACCTGGAAAAGTATCAAAAAC
Source organism: Limosa lapponica baueri (assembly GCA_002844005.1). Taxonomy (NCBI): domain Eukaryota; kingdom Metazoa; phylum Chordata; class Aves; order Charadriiformes; family Scolopacidae; genus Limosa; species Limosa lapponica. The sequence continues at coordinate 152,034 of KZ506318.1, read as the reverse complement.
TGTGGGATCTTGTCAGAGAGAAAAGATGATGTTCCCAGTCCCTTCTGCAAACTAAACATTGGAGAGTTTCGAACATGGATGCCTGACTTCCCTGGCATAGACTGTGGGGAGACAGGAGGTCCCTATACTCCTCTCTCTGCAACTCTTTTGGGTGATATGCTCCCTGTTACGTGGGTTGTAGCAGATCAGGACTCTCCAGAGACATGCAAAGGATTTCGTGTATCCACCATTATCTGTGTGCTGAGTTTCTTACACCTCCAAGGGTGGTTTTTTTTGACTGTGTTCATGCTATGCAGCCAACCCTCAGGCAGGTAGAAGACTTCAGTGGGTGAAAAAAAAAAATCATGCCTAAATACATTCATGATACTAGCCCTGCGGAATTTGGAAGCACAAAACTAACAGACCCACTAGCATCTGCAGTCCTAAATCACTTTACCGCCTTTGAAAAATCCCACCCTTCCCATAAAAGCACTAGCTGACAAAGTTCATGTTGTGAAGCAGTCTGCACAAAACAAAAATCCAAAAAGATATAGTATAACTGTTTGTTACTGCCCATAAAACAATTTATCTGGCTTTAAGTCTCTGGGATAGCAAACAATTCATTCAAAGAGAGAAATTATAGGTACTCTGGCCATGGTGCACCAGGGAGTAGGGGGAGAAAGAAGCTCCTTTTACTGTGTTGAATTCAGTGCACTGGCAGCTGCTATTTGGTTGATCCATACAGAGCACTGCCAGCAGTTTTTACTGGCCAGTGTTTTACAGCAGGACCCCCTAACACCTCACAGGACCACTACAAGGGGGTGATGGCTGCCTTTTTATAGAGGTAGCAGGACCCTGGCATTGATTACATTCCTGTACACTGCGTCTCCAAGGCTGTTATATTTTCTTTGGTCAGGGAGGCAGACAAAGTCTGCACAAAAAACGTGAATTAATAATCTTCTGACTGCACTTGTGGCTCTTCTGAGTTTATCTTCTGTGAAGAATTCAAATAAATAAGTGTGACTGAAGGGACTTTTCTCAGAAACCACCGTGGTCATAAACACTGGCTGTCCCACTGGAAGCAGAGTTGCTGCTCATCCAGTGCGGCAGCAGAAACAAATAAAATCACCTGATGTGTCAGGCTAGGCTGCAAAAACCTCTGCTGTCCCTCCATAAATGCTCATAACATAATGCTTGCAAATGCTTCCAGGAGAATACTCCTGTGAAACTATTCTGACAATGACTCTTTATAGCTAAGACACTCAAGAAAGTCCCTGTTCATCGGCGGGCAAGGTACACAGCTAGCCCTGCTGTTGTGGCGTGATCTTGCTCATGCAGGTCCTGGCAAATAAGCAGCACTGTTGCACTATAATTATACAAGTACGCAAAACCACCTTACCAAACTTCCCAGAAATCTCTGCTGCTTCGCTGATGTCAGCGCAAGGAGCCAAAAGCTATAATTAACTTCTGATTGAACTTTGATCAGTCTGAATGGATACCACTTGTAGGCAGCGCCTGGGCTGGGAACTCCACCAAACCTGCAAGTTCCTACAGGGGAGAGAAGCACCACTTGATGGTTATGCCTGTCCTCATGTCCTCTCCCCAGATATTTGCTGCCCTGCCCTGTTGAGGGCAGGAGGCTGAGGTAGTCTTTGGTCTTGCTCAGCATGGTTTCTCTTGCTTTCTAGGTATGTTAATAAGAATTTCTTAAAAATCCCAGCAATGTCCAAGCAAGCTAATTCAAAGCATTGGGAAGTCAGAGACGGGGAAATCCCTCCCTCGAAACTGATCACTACCCAAAATTGTCCTGTTCTGAGTTAACTCCAGTGGAGTTAGGGTCCCACAGCACAGACACGAGCTGCCTTGAGAGGGACAGAGGCTGGAAATGACTGATCCCAGTCTATTGCACCAACCCAGTAACCCCAGCAAGAAATAGGGCTGGAAACTTGGCAGGGGAATGCTGCACCTTGTATTTCTTCTGTTACCTCTGGTATATTATTAGCATTATGATAATTTAGGTCTTCTAAATGGGCTCTGCATAATTTAATAAATTTAATGAATTACTTAATAAATGACTGAATTTGGCCGGGTGTCAGTCAGCCAGGTAAACAGTGATTGACTGATACTCAGGGAAACAACCCTTCCCAGGGAAACAACCCTTTCCGGAGTGGAAGGCCCCATCACGGATTATGATGCCGAAGTAGCTTTATTAGACAAAGATGAGGCTTTTGGCAGTAGATATTCAGGGTTTCAGATTCAAGGTCCCAAGTTCAGCCTCTACTCTCAGTGATCTTCCCAGGGGGGTTCTGTTACACGTAGACAAAGAAATGCATGAGCTGAATAAATTATTAATTAAAAAACACTTGTTCAGCTCTGTGCAGACACAATGCCTCTCTCCTCTAGGGCAAATGTCTTACTCTCAAATCAATCCAAAGTGCCAAGAGAAACAGATGATAGTTTCACTTACCTTTGGTCCACTTCAAGAAGAGTGAATGTGGCTACTTAAATGCGCAATACCTCTGAAAAGGACATCCTGTGTCACTGGCATTTACTTTAAAGCAAACAAAACCAAAAAAAAACCCAAAAAATTAGATGTTCTTTTTTTAAAAAAAAAAAGTTTAAGTCTCCAGAGTCACACCTTGTCTACACTTTGTTTTTTACCATTTGTCTATATAGATATTTTGTCCTTGAGGAACAGTTATGACAAATTTATACCATGGTAAAATTATATTTTTTGGGTTTTTTGTCTTTTTGTTTTGATTTGGAATAAAAATAAGTTTTTAGTTTGCACTCTGATTTATTTGGTTTTTAAAATTGTGTGTGTCAGTTTCTGAAATTACATTTGAATTTTATTTTAATTTCTCTGTAATATGTTTTCACTCTTCTACATGAGGTCATTCCGTGTCAACAGAAGTTCACATCAGCAGCATTGAGTCTGAACTAGAAAACCTCCAGACGTCCTTTCCAACCCAAGTTTTTCTGTGATCAGTATACAATAGTCATTATTACATTTCTCAAACCATAAAAGTTGTATCAATTTGAATATCAACACTAAAGTTTGTTTAATATTACAATCTTTAAACAGTATTTTCTGAATGTCTAGAGAGACAGAAGCATCACACATGAGCAAATTTAAAATTCAGGGTCCTCTGCTTTCTCTTGTCATTCTATCGTACCCAAGAGGGAGTTGAGCAGTTAAGTATTTGACTAATTGAAAAGTTTTATTTGCCTCTCTTTTTCATGCTTGACTTCTTTCTTTGCTATTTCTTCTTTCAACTTATGTTCCCACTTGCTGTATTTGAAATGGACTGAGGATCCTCATGGACAGTCACTTAAGGGGGAATGCCTCCTTGCTGAACTACCATTTCTAAAGTTTACATTGCCTTTGGACAGGTCACCTTAACTTTTTTCCTGGATGAAATCATAAACTTCAAAGGAATTCTTCATATGCAGCAAGTGACCCCTACAGTGTTAGTTTGTTTTCCTATGAACTAAGACCTTTTAAGAACATTTAATACATGTAAGGGCAGAGCTCACTAGAAAAGCTCATATGTTAACATTTGTAAAGCAGTGGTTTTTAATCTGGAAACTTCTAGATGATTCCAAAGATGATTGATGGGATGAAAACTTCTAGTTCAATTATGTTGCTTTTGTTATACACATCTAAGTCTTATACACATCCAGCCAGGACTACAAGACGCATGAAACCCTAAAAAAATTGACAGAGTCTTGAACTTGAATGTTCATAGTAAACTTTTCACATATATTGAAGTGAGAGTGAAAGCACTGAAGTGAAAGAAAAACTGTGTTGCTGTTTAATATAAATATGAAAAGCAAATCGTCAGTAAAAGACACAGCAAGATTTAAAAAAAAATAATCTAGCTGGAAGACAGACATATGCCTCTTTTCTAAACTGATAATTCTGCTGTCTCTCATTTTTATATTGAATTTCTGTCTAGACCTCAGACAAGAGGCTTGCTGATTACCCAGTTTGGGACAAATTAGGAGATGAAGTCCATTGTGCTACAAAAAAGATTTTATTTGTGGCTATGCAGCTGGCTAAGAGCAAAACAGTCAGAGGGAGTATACAGTCCACCCCACCTTCCTGAAATTTCAGTCTATAACAAGTGCTAATTTTCCAGCAAGTTTTCTACTCTTCAGTTTACTCTATAAAACAGATAATAAAGCATAAATCAAGTTTCCTGTCATCTGAATGATTTTTTTCCTTCATGGAACATTATGTAACAATATTCTGAATTTCACCAAGGCTTTTGACACTGATTCCCAACAGCCTCCTAGTAGAAAAACTAATGTGTTTTCATCTAGAAAGTGGCTGGTGCAGTGGGTGGGGAACTGGTTGACAGGCAGCACCCACAGGGTGATGGTAAATAGCTCTTTTGCAAAATGGCAACCAGTCACAAGTGGGGTCCCCCAGGGATTGATGTTGGATCCAACACTGTTTAATTCTTCATAAGTGATCTAGATGATGGGATTCAGTGTACGCTGGTGAAGTTTGCTGATGATACCAAACTGAGTGGGGAAGTGGACACTTTGGAAGGAAGAGCCACCTTGCAGGAAGACCTGGGTACGCTGGAAGAGTTAGCTAACAAGAAGTTCAGTAAGGAAAAGCGTAAGGTCTTGCACCTGAGAACACATAATTCAGGAATGCAGCACAGACTGGGACCTACCTGACTGGGGAACAGCTCTGTGGAAAGGGATGTGGGGCTCCTGGTGGACAACAACCACAGTGTGTTACTGTGGCAAAGGAAGTGAACAGGATGCTGAGTTGCATCAACAAGGGCATCACTACAAGAGATAAAGAAGTCATTATCCCACCCTACTCAGTGTTTGTCAGGCCACACCTGGAATACTGTGTTCAGTTTTGGTCCCCGCTTTACAAAAAAAGATGCAGACAGGCTGGAGAGGGTCCAGAGAAGGGCCAAAAAGATGATCAAAGGACTAAGAAGCCTGCCATATGAGGAATGGCTGAGAGAATTGGGTTCGTTCAGCCTTGAGAAAAGAAGGCTTAAGGGAGACCTTATCACCAAGTTCCAGTATTAAAGGGTGGCTTCAAAGAAGACTCCCTTTTTACAAGGAGTCATATGGAAAAGACGAGGGATAATGAGTACACATTACTCCTGGGGAGATTCCGATTGGACACAAGAGGAAAATTTTTCACAGTGCAAACAATCAGCCATTGGAATAATCTCCTCAGGGAAGTGGTGGATTCCCCAACATTGGACGCTTTTAAGCTTCAGCTGGACAGGGTGCTGGGCCATCTTTTACCAAGAAAGGTTGGACCAGATGATCCTTAAGGTCCCTCCCAACCTGATATTCTATGTCTATGATTCTAAAATCACAGACCTTTAGGTACTAAATTATCATAACAACGAATCATTTCTTGAAAGACCAAACGTTTACACATTCTCCAAATGAGAGTCTATGGCAAGATTTGTCTGGTGACATTTGTTGGCAAATTCTACCAGTTTTCCCTGAATTTTTTTTCACCTCCCAGTAATAAGAATATGACAATATCTACACACATATCTCCTTAATTGTTGGACAAAAGCCTGAAACAAACAAGAGGCACTGAAATATAACACAATCATTCTCGCACACATCTTATACCACGACAGACAGGAGAATGTATTTTGAATGCAGTAATCAGAAATATTTAGGATAATTAAGAATGCTGTCTGCTGATCCTCCTAAATACAATTGTTTCTTGCATAAGCTCTTCAGCAAATTCAATAGATTGTTTAAGCAACATCTGAACCATGTAAGTGGATGACATATTTTTGCATGCATCCTTAGCACCAATAATGTACAGCTAATGCATCATATTCAGTAAAATGGCTTTAAGTGATAACAGGTGTTTAGCATAATGGAAACTGCTGCTAGTTGGTCAACACGTAAATTAATTTTGTTATTTACAGAACCAGATGGTCAATTCTGAAGCACCAGCATGGGTAAAATTAATAAGCCTCCTTGCTGCAGAACATGACATCTCATCTGTAGCTTCACCAGTCTCTAATTCCAGCTACTGTGTGAATTGCAAGAGTACTCCTCTGACAGAAAGATTAACTGACTTACTCTCTGCCCAAGAGTACTACACCATATATCATCACGTAAAAGTGGGTAAAGGTCATAAAAACGAACTTCATGGGAGATTAAGAGAAGTGGTAAGAAACAATAATGTTGTGCTTTTTCATTCTTGTACTCTATGCTACTTACAGTGCCAGTATGATTTCCTATTATTTTCTTCCTGCTTTTATTTCTTGTAACAATGACTTGATATTGCAGAAAATGCAATTTAGGTACAGAGCTCAACTGTTAAGCCATTTACATTCTAAGACAGAGATTGTTTTATTACAATATAATGTTAAAGTTTTTTTCAAAAGCCCTATTTGAGAAACTCATGGGCTGATTTAATCTGTGATTCAGAAGAAACCTTTTTTCCCCCCATCCATAATCGAAGCTCATTCAGATGAAATCAGGCAGTTACACATGCACGCAGGACTGAGAGAACCCACTAGTCTGGATTTTCTGAGCCAAAAGGGACAGCAAAGGCCTCCGGCACTACAGCCATGCTCCTCAGGGTAATATACCATGCCCAGGCTCCCACTCTCTGCATGGGACATGCACAGTAAATGTGGTGCAGCTGGTGCACGTCAGACCCAGTGCTCTCCAGATGTAAAACTCATGCATGCATACGCTACAAGCACCCAACAGTACCAGGCACTTGGAAATCCTGAGCAACCACCCTCTTATCCTCAAATTGCTCTTGGGCAAAGCCTAAAGGCACCAAACAAAGCCACTTCAGGGAAGCCCAGGTGCGCAGTAGCCCTGCACCCACTGAAAACAAGACAAGTTTTACTGCAGAAAGCACTGCCTCCTTTGGACGCCTCTCTCCTCTCTGGGACTCCTTTCCAGCGTGCCACACAGCACTGGTCTGTCTGCCCAGGGATAGAATGACAAGGCAGCAGAGAGGAAGGCTGAGCGTGCTTGCAGCCCTGCAAACTGCAGAGAAGCTCCTCAACCTATGCCTACTTCTGCAGGACCTCTGCTCCCATGTGCCTTATGCATTCCTGTTACATATTTTAACTTAACTTTTAAAGTTACATTAATGCATGCATTCTAGAAAGAAATAGCAATTAGTAATTATTTTGTGCCCCAGGTTTTCACTGGGGCAGGTTTCTTTGAGGAATGCAGACAAAAGTGCAATCACTGAATACTGCATGTTTGACACCCAATTTAACTGGCTTAAATTGAAGGAAAACATAGCAAATATAAATATAGATTCAAGTCTAATCTATAACTATAAACATTCAGACCTTATCCAGAACTTGAATTTCCTGTTTCCTTTCCTGTGTGCATCAAGAATGCTTTTTTTTCCTCTCCATCCCTACTAGGAAGTTATGTTTTAAAAATGCAAAACCTTCAGTGACTTACTGAGAATTATCATGCACATATGAACTAGTTTTGGAATTCAAGTTGCATATCTGGAAGCTACATGTCACACTGAATTATTCAAGTAAAGACTACCATATTAAAGTGGGTAAAATCCAGTGAAAGAAAGTTTAAGAAATCCTATCTATTTCAGAAATATTTTGGCCTGCTAAAAAAGTTAAAGCGCACAGCAAGGTGAAGTAACAGACACTCCTATGGACTGCTTAGATCAGTTGTATCACATACATCAGTCCTCTAATCATGGCTACACTGTCTCTAAGGACATTCAACCATACACTACCTGTGTTATAAAAAACATTTTTGTTGTTAGCGTGCTGTGCAATGTGTGAGACAACAAGCGAAATAAGTCATGGAGGAGTATTAAATTCTTTTTAAATATGTATGTACCTCCAGACATTTGCAAAGCACTGCAATCTCACCAGCTACTTCGTCTTCACAATAACAAGTCCATGGGGCATTTGTTGGCCAACTTAGAAGAAAAGAGGAAATCATGGTAAATAAACAGGTAATTCAAAATTTATTTAGGTCAGTAGCATACAAGTGAAAGCTAGTCACCAAATTCAAATTAATAACATGTACAGAATCTATCAAGGTTCTTAACCCATAAAGCAGTAACACGCATCTGCAGGCCAGTAAATGTTTTCGTCATTCTGGCTTGAGTGATTTAGCTGAGGCCCCACAAATCAGGGGCAAGGACAGAATTAGGGATCCAGGCTGTCATTTATGGAGCTAGCATTTTCAGTAGTCAGTTACAGCAAGTTTGTGTTGCCCATTAAGTCAATTTCATACTGTATGATCATAGGATGCTACATAAATCTTGAGAAACAAAACAGGTAAGCAAAACAAACTGCCAATATATCTCTCCCAGCAGACACTGGAGGGAAGGGGAGAGAGCTTTTGATTTGGAAGAGTCCATGCATGTCGCACAGAGCTCCCCAAATGAGTCATTAGAAAAACCAAGAAACCTGGGAAGCAACTACACAAAGAGCTGTTGGTTGCACTCAGCTAGGAAAGCTGTTGGCAACTTGTTGGAGTGTCAAATAACTCCAAAACATCTATTTACAGTCTGTGTCTCTTCAGTGACCCAGTCTGCAGCACGGGTCCACAGACTATCCTATTGCTTTTGCTTTATTCCCGCTATTAAAATTTAACTGTGCTTACAAACAAGTGCATAGTGATTTATTAAGCCATTCTGACCATAGACAGCCAGATGTACAGCCACTGAACTCATCAGTACCTGATGGAGATCCAGCTTTGTGGCAGTGAATACACATGTCCAGTGATGCAGGAGCACCATCCCACAGCTGCACTTACTGACTGGCAGAAACCTGTGTCCGCTCACAACATGCCCTGCAGATCCCTAGGTGGTACAGGACAAAGGCAATTGACGTACAAAATTCAGTCTAAGAATGAAGGTCATTCCTCCCTAGGAGAGGAAGAGGCACATCATCTGACATCTGCAGGGCTATACACTGACACCCAGCTGAAGAAACAGAATCACAAGTGCTACATACACAAGACACCTTTTTTCCACTATGTATCTTCATCCCACAACTACACCACCTACACTGGAGAAAATTCTTCCTCCCAGTGTCAAAACACTGCTGTAGATTTGCTGCAAATCACTACAAATTTGCATCAGTAACACTGCATAGCTTCCTTCAAAACACATCCCTGACTTTTGTCCTGCAGCTGGCAATTTGTTTCTATTATTTAATACCAACAGTGATATGCTTGAATAAGACTGTAGAGTAGTTTAATTAAAGTATTAGATAAACAAAAAAATGCCTCTCTCGGAATCCAAACAGAACAGTCAGAGAATAAAAATTAAGAAAGGAGAAAAAAACAAAAACAAACCAACAACAAGAAACAATTAACAGACACCAAACCTCTGATAAACCATTCAAGCAAAACAAGCTTCTCCCAAATCATAATGACGGCTCATTATAGAAAAATCTAATGCTGCACAAACCACAGGGCTTTCAGTAATTGTGATCATCTTACTTACCTGCAACTCAGCAACAAGAGAAGATGAGGAAGGTGAAACTGTATAATAAATTGGGGAAAGCATGTGCTGTTCTCTATCATTTATAGGAAATGTGCAGCCAAATTTTCCCCAGCTGAAATGCCCAGCTGAAGTGAATGGGCCATGCTCAAAGTTCACCACTGATGGAGGGGGTTTGGCAGCAGCTGGTGCAAGCAGATCTCCCAGGCAGCTCTCAGGTGGCAGTGTTTGCACTGAAAAGCTGAGCTAAGGATCCTGAGCAGACACAGGCCTCAACAGCAAAGCTTGCAAAAGGGAGGTTAAGGGCAGTACAGTAATGTCAGGAGACAGAGAAGCAGCTGGGCACAGGAATATCTTAACATAAAGATGACTTCTAAGTACTCAGTAGGGGCTAGAATAAGTACCTGCATGCAGCAGTGCAGCACAGAGAAGCAAGCTCCCAAAGTGCTTTAAGTATTTCTAATGAAAATTAAGCACTTTTCCCCTTGTGCTTCAAGACTGAACAAAGAACAGGAAGGAAAAGGGATTGCATTTAGTTCACGTAGGAGCATATAAAGACAATTGCTGCTTTAAAAATTAAGCTGTGTAAATATTGTAAATTGTGTTTAGCTAATCAGAATACAGCTGGTGAGGGGTCTGGGGAACAAATCTTATGGAGAGCAGCTGAGGGAGCTGGGGTTGTTTAGCCTAGAGAAAAGGAGGCTGAGAGGAGACCTCGACCGCTCTCTACAACTAACTGAAAGGCGGCTGTAGAGAGGTAGGAGTTGGTATCTTCTCCGAAGTAACAAGTGACAGGACAAGAGGAAACTGCCTCAAGTTGCAACAAGGGAGGTTTAGATTGGATATTAGGAAAAATTTCTTCACTGAAAGGGTTGTCAAGCATTGGAACGGGCTGCCCAGGGTAGTGGTGGAGTCACCATCCATGAAGGCATTTAAAAGATGGGTAGATGTAGTGCTTAGGGACATGGTTTAGTGATGTTTTTTGTCAATGTTAGGTTCATGATTGAATTAGATGCTCTGAAAGGTCCCTTCCAAGCTAGGGAATTCTCTGATTGTATAATTACTACCATCCCAGAATTTCAGCTGCAGCAAGGTATTAAATCCTCTCAGGTACTAGAAGCAGAGAATTCAGGATCTTTTTCTTTTCTCTCAGAAGCCAGCAAGCCAAATAAAACCAGGTGTACCCATGAGCTTGTAGAACATGCACAAAAATATGACAGAAGGTCAAAGTCAATTACAAAGAGGCTGAATAATATTCCCATGAAGATCTAATTTGTTAAATATTACCATAGATCTAAAAATATGAAGAAACTTCTGTGATATATGGGGAGGTTTAGTGCTTGGTAACTGTCTGGACAAAGACTGCTGTTCCAGTGCGTAGAGCAGTTTTGCCAGCAGGCAATTGTATTAGAAAGAACTGAGGATGGAAGCCAAATAGGAAATTAGGTGATAGTCAAAGACAATGCCAGAGGAAAATTTGAGGGGGGAGGTCTCTGTATGCTTCATAACAACCACATGCAGTTTTAATGCACTTTTCTCTAAAGACTTCAAAGCACTCTACAAGCAAGGATTCAAGCAGTAGCACCTTGGCAGGACACCAAAACCTTCTTGTTCATTCCATAGACGTGGTTTTTTTCTTAAAAAAAGCTTTCTGTCCTTTAAGACTGTCATGTAAATTGGTGAAATAATATCTAGTTGAAACAGACAGTCAAGCACCAAAGTTAATTATCTCTTCTTGGTCTCTGTGGAAACCTCACTATCAAATTGTGGCAATATTTCTAAGATAAATCTGATATCTGCACACTCTGTGCACTGCAAATTTCAACTCCTCAAGGACTTTTAACTAATAGAGACCTCCAAGAGGAAAAGCAAGAGAAACTAAGGAAACCACAGCTTCATGCCTTGGGAGGATGCTGCCAACCTTCTACCCAAAGGCCTATGAGTGAGCTAAAATGGGAGACTTGTGTCCCAACTTAATTCTCAGCCGAGAGATCTTGAACCCCTATCCCAAGAGGATGCCCTGGCCTTGGAGCTATAAAGGTATCATCCGCACTCGTTGTGTTGCAGCTAGAAGGCACAATTCTTAGGTCCGGAAAGGCCCCTCATAACTTTGAACAGAGAGTATTTGCAAGGGACTTTTTAGGAACAAAAATGCAGCCTTCTAAAGGGTACCTATATGGTTTCAGAGTTTAAGTGACACTTCACAAGTCATTTTGGAACTAAGTGCAGGTTCTCTGTGTAAGTTTCTATTGATACAGTTAAGCTAATGCACGGTACTAAGAGCTATTATGTCTGACTGACATGCTGTCTCAGCAGAGTTCCTAGCATTAATGCTGCTTTACCAGTATATCTGGAATCTGAACAATTTAGCTTGTTCCACTCAGAGGGTCATTTAATGTACTGGTGCTGACTTAATATGCATCACTTTACAGTTCCTACTGAATTTCCTCTTGGAGCACTTATCTGCATTAGAATATTGATGTTTCCATACCAGGAAAGCACTACCAGTGCACATATAGCCTGCGTATCATTTAAATTTAATGGGACTTGATTTCTCAGAACTACATTTTAGAGATATTTTGGCACGTAAAGATGAAGCTAGGGGCTGAGGTACTTCTGAAAAATTCAGTATTACCTACATGCACACCGAGACATCCAATTTCTTTCTAAGACCTATATGAGTTACTTACAGTATGGTTATCAAATTAATTCGGGACTTCTCTAGATGTTATGGGAAATTGATAAAGTATCCAGAACTGGAATTCAGGAAGAGTAATTCAGAATTCTGTACAGTAACCATGGAACAATCTTTCTTCCCTCTAAGTACTTATATCACTCTTCAAATTAATACTTACTGGTCAAGAACTACCATAATTTAAAAATAAAATTTTCATAAAGAAGTGGCAAAGCCATCTGTAAAGTCTGATTGAACGGGAAACACCAACCTTATATTTTTATAATCTTTATAACTTTAATTGGTTAATCTTGTCTATGTTTTACCCAATTGTTGGTAGTAATTGTTGGCTGGATGTGTATGCATACTTGTTTACATTCATGTGGCAGGTTTTGTAACTTTTTGTAATGTAAGACTCTTCCATTTAATGTTTTGTAATGGTAATGTCTTTTTCTAATGGATAAGAAATTTGAAGAACATTATTATATACACTCCTAAAGGACAAGCAGCATTTCCATAAGATACTGAGGGAGATAGAATAATTCTTTGCACAAGCTACATTTTGCCCACAAATCTATACTTTGTTCAATATTTTAAATTGGTAGCTTTATTTAGTGCCTCTTCTAAAGATAATTACACTACTCAAGATTCATTATATTGGAAAAAAAAAGCCTATAAAGATACAGCAAATTAAATTTCAGGAGCACTTTTGTTTCTTAATTGATCAAAAGAATTACGGAGTGCTGTACAACTGTGACAGCCATAGGTCTAATGGACATGTCAGCCCATCTGGCCTGCAAATGGCAACAAAGTCACTGCATCAAACAAGCCAGTGGGCTAAATTCTGCCATTGCTACACTGAAATGGATGGGGTTGGACAACTCTGTTTAAGAGCAGAGTTTGACCCATTGACTTCAGCGGACATTGTGTTAGCGTATGTAAAAGAAGAAACAGATCCTATTAGCTTAAATATAGTGGATTGAGAGCCAGGATTATTGTCTCATTTACACTGGTAGGGGCCATTTGAAGTAATGCTATTGCAGTAATGCAAACTGACATTCTTCCTGTCTTCCCAGAAATCTATCAGTCTGGTGCTACGTAAATCGTATATAATGTGTATTGCTTTAGTGAGTAAAAATGTTCATTTTAAATACATAATGTCATGCATCCGTCTTTATTACAGCCAAAACAATGAAAGTCTACCATCTCACTCTACAATCAAACCTCTATTTTTTATTTAAAACAATTCCATTATTCTGCAATAAGGGACCTAATACATGCCCTCATTTTGGTGAAATTGCTAATGCAGATTGAGTTTCCTAGAAGAATTACTGAACTTCTGTACTTTTTGAGATTCTAACTTAATTCATACACTTATCATGATAATGTGCTTTATTATTTGTTACACCAAGCTGATGAATTCTCCCTAGGCAATGTGTAATTATTAGACAGTACCTATTACAAGAACACTGAAAATTGCTGCTATATGGTGACTCCATGCAGTTTACACTATCCTTTCTCTATTTCATCTCCTGGCTCAGAGTTGTCATTGTGATCTGTCTGCATCAATTCAAGGAGGAAAGTTCTATTAAATTTTCAAATTATCTAATTATAGCACCGATTTCACATTAAGATATAGGAAATAAAGTAAGAAGACTTGGCATTATTTTATCAGTGTGACATTCCTTAGATGTGGGAGGGTACTGTCCCAAATCCAATCCACTAAATGCAGCTTAGCCAATAAGAAAGGATTTGGGAAGCTTTCAGTGAAACTATATTAAGATGTTTCTACAGAAGAATAAGCAAAAAGGCAACTGCAGGTATCACTTTTCTGTTCAGAGCAACTTACACGTCCTGCATTCTTCATCCAAACAAAAGCCAATAGACCCATAAATTAGAGGATCCCAGAGTTCTATTGACTAATTGTTTCACCAGTGTTGATTTTTATGTTACTTGCTGGGTTTTTTGAGGGGGTTTTTTTTCAAGACTTTTAGAATACCAGAACATTTCAGCTACAATTAAAAAATCAGTCTTACCTCACAAAAATATGGAGAAAAGCTTAAAGATAATAAACAAGAGCCCAAAAAGAGGACAGCAGAAAAGAAACCCCCACTTTTCCACATGTATTTAATTTTCAGTACTTAATATTTTCTTATGCTAAATTAGTAAGTCTCATCATAAGTGCTCTACACCACCAAAAAGTAAACAGCCTCCTTTGACACATGGTGAGCCAGTTAGAGACCAGCTACTTCCAGTGCCTGAGAGACAACCGAAGTAATCCAGCCCAGTCCTGAACCACTTTCCCCATTCTAGCTAGCTCAACTGGTCACAGAAATTATGGTCTTTCAGCAGCACAAAACTGTCTTCAGGTCCCGGTTGCAGTTATATAATGCTGATTTACAGAGCAGTGGGTTTTAAAGTTGCCATTTCCCAAGCAAGGGAAGATTTCTTCTAGGCATTTTTAATCAAAACCAAAACACTTAACAGTAATCAAAATGTTTACTGAACTAACTGAAATCTTCCACTTAGAGTCAGCTCAATATCAAACTGCACTTTGTGCATTTTGCGCTTCATGAATCCGGTAGTTTCAGAGTAGAGTGCCTGGAGCCCTGAAGAGAGAAGCTGCTTGGCCCTCCACTCTGCTGCATGGAGGCAGCTCTCAGCAGCGTGAGAGTGCAGAAACCTGCCACACGTAAAGCATGCTGCCTGATCATGAGAAAAACTGTATTTAATATTTAGGTAAAACAGAGTTATTGTGTTTATTACACTGATTTTCCCCTGTTAAGAGTTATTCCACCCAGTTTGCAGAAGCCGTAACTGTGAATTAGCCTAAGCAAAAAAATGGGGGCTGTGTTTACTGCATTACTAAGCTTAGAAAACAACTTTTAGGACCTCACAGGTCACCATGAATATTTCACATCCCATAGCTGCTATGGTAATGTGGTTCTGGGGGTTTTTTTTCACCAATAGAGAAAGATATTTCTTCAGTGTACACTTGTTGTGCCAGTGTGGAGGAATTTCAGTTTACATTTCAGTGATGAGGCACATAAACAGCAGCAGATGGTATTTGGAGCACAGTGAAGATACAAAGATATCAGGGGAGCTGGAAGAGAGGATCTGAGCATAATAAGCTGCTTTATAAGCCCTCCCTGAAGATAGCACATACTTCTGAACATGTTTACTTGCTAACATTGTTTTCAGTTATTCTACAAAAGGATAACAATAAAATACGCTAAATATTCTTCCAGAATGCTGCAATAAAGCAGCACCAAAAGGAAACCCTGAAGTATGCTCATGTTTTCCGCCCTTTATAATTTCCTCCTTTATGCATGCTGTATTCCCTGAGCAGCAAAGTGTATTTCACAGGTTTGGCAATGTGGAACTGAGTTGCAGAGGGACAGGGGAAGTCCCACTGGAAGTCTGTACTACTGCTAAAAATTCAAGAGAAGTCTCCAAGGTCAAGCAATAATGCCTCAACTGCGATGCTGTCTGTAGCAGAACCCAATAAAAGGTGAGTATTTGAATGTGCAGAAAACCAGGAAACAGGCAGTAAGCAAGATCTGGTGGGAGTTTAGCTGGTTATCTTTGGAATGTGCTACAAGATCATTAGGAGCTTGGGTTTCACACGGCAGTTAAGATACCTCAGGAGGTTTCCAAAGTGACCCACAGAGGGTAAGTGACACATAGGATCGGTGACTGGAGTCCTGGATTGCTCCTGAAAGCTCAGTTCTCTTGGAACTTAAGTGTTAGTGTTTCTACTCTCATGATACACATCCCTCAAGTGCAGAGTTAAAGAACATGCAGGGTAGAGAGAAAAAAAGCTCAAATTGTGAATACAAACAAGGGGCAGATAATTGGGCCATGTGTGGGAGTGGATGTCCCAAGCTGAACTTCTGAACTCTCATGAAGAAATCTGCTACTTTCTAGCTGCAAACAATATGGGTTGCCTATAAACTTTGATAACACCTGGACTAATCAAAAGTGTCACATCTTGAATCCTCCAGTTAATAAAAAGACAGGAACCAAAACCAACAATCTGGAGATTGACCATGCATTGTGCTTCCCCACATAGACTCTTTAGGTTGGGAAAAAAGAGGGCTTTGGGGGCTGAAAAGAGGAAGGTGAAGATCTTGACTGAAGGAAGTGTCCCAGCAGTGGGGGATGTTCCTGGAGATTAGAGCTGCATGGAGATGAATGCAGGGGGGTGCCCAGTGACTTTGCCCCTAACACACAAGTAGGGTCATGATAAGCAGCAGCACAGTAGGAAACAACCCAACTTTCTGACCAATTGTTCCAGGCCAGCGGTGACCTCTCTGACAGGAAAGGATGGCAACATCTAGTGACCATAGCACTGAGGGTGGCAAGAGAGTGGGTACCTCAGATAATCAAGCAGCATAAAACTCTCGCCTCACTAGTTCTTAAATAAACATTAGAATCCAGATCCACTGTAGGTTGTCATTCACTCAGTCTTGCCTGTGGCAATAGAGTCGTAGAAGTACTCTCAGATCCCATCTAGACATGGCCATGCTAACTTAGGCAAAGAAAGGAAATTTTTTATATTTTCTCCAGGCTAAGACTAAAGAGAAGTGATGAGGTTCTCAGAACAGAGAAGTTTAGGATGCAGGTACCTAAGAGACTACAACAAAGGCTCTGAATAAGTTTTTTTTTGCTTTATACACTTCAGCTCTAAGTCCTACATTTACCTCCTAAATTCTTTACAGAATTACAGAATTTACAGTCTTCCTGTATGAGGAAGATTCATGAAGGGATCCTAGAGTTTGTGAGATACTCTACTGGAAAAACCATGCAAAAAAAGCAGAACTCTACTTGACCTCTCACCTGCCATTACATGTTTCAAAAGGAATTTCTCTCTGCCTGGACCTGGGATGAAACAGATTGATTGTTTTAGCTTTGTTATTCTTACTCTGGAGCAGGAATTATGAGACAGCTCATTTTAAACTGCTAGCTTGTCATTAAGTAAACAAGCAACACTAATTGTGATTAGCAATAGAAAAAGATTGCCTGGAGAAAAGCTTGGTGTTGATGAGAAAGGTTTTAAGTTTTTTTTTAATCTCACAGTGAAACCAAAACAAGAAAGAATCATTTGAACTGAGTAATGGGCTGCAAATTTGGAAAAATCCTTTATTCGGATAGATGAGGCAAATAGGATTTTGTTTTAATCCACACGGATTGATCAGAGTACTTCACCTTCCTATAGTATTGTAGCTAAAATGTTACAAAATAAAGATTCTGACTGACAGAGGAGATGATTATTACCATCCCCTTGCCATGCTGTACCTAGAGGAGGTTCCCACATCCAGGAGGTTCACAGTACCAGTGCAGAGATAACTGAGCTGCTAGAGAAACAATTAAACAGGTACTGCTGATAGCTAGTTTACATTTAAACATAGCAATTTACACCACTAACAGTTTTAAAACACTGAACTGTTCAATGTGGAATTGGTGAGCGATTATTCGGGATGGGTGGGAACCTCTGTGAGAGGAGTAGGTCAACTATTTGGGGGAGCTGGAGTCAATATAACCTCCCTGTTTTTCAGTAGCAGTCTGAAGATAATGGGCGTTTCAAGAACGTATGTAGTGAACAAAGATTAACTTTTAAGGTACAAAATTTTACCAGCTTTTTTTTTTCCTTTGTATGATTTGTTTGTGTTATTTTAGCACCCAGGAAACATAACGAAGATGAGGATCCCAATGCCTACACATGAACATTTGGGGAAACAGATGGAGCAGATGAACATTTATCACTTGTTTAACAGTTAATGCACTGCAGTACTCCAATCATTGGGGTTGCTCTGTAATTCCTCAACAACCATCATGTGGTTAACTCCTGATAGGATCTGACTTCTTGATGGCACCCTGTGAGGTCCCTCAACCTCTGGAGGAAACACACATATACAAAAATTACACCATTGTGTTTCAATTCATAATTTCCAGCGTGACTGTTCAGAACACTGAAAATCTGATTATACTATTGCTTTAACTATATGCTTGCAGCAAAAGTGAGATTGTTATTAAGAGATGAACCTGCAGTTTATACAGTGTATAAAAAAATTTCTATTTTTAATAGATCAGAATGGTATTAAAAACATGCTGCCTGTGAATACGGGCTTGCAAAATAACAGATGTTGTTTCCATAATTTTGTTTTTTTAAGCATGAATTGAATTCTTACTTTGACTTTTTATATTGTTAATCAGGAAATTCAAAGTATTTGAACCATAAATTTTCTAATGTCCTACTCTTATTTTATATGTTCCAGGTGATATACAGATACATTATAGATTATATTATGTTTATATATAATAGATTATATTATGTTTAGTTTACAATATAGACATAAACAATACTTAGACAAACCAATGCATGGTCTAATGTTAATTAAATCAAGAGAGTTAGAACAAGGATGAATTAAGCCCTTTTGAGTTCTGTTTATATTTGTATTGTACATATAAAATTAAGGTGACTTTTTTTATTTCAGTCTACATAAATAAATAAAATTCAAGATTATCTATATTTGTATTTTTTTAATTATTTTTATTAAAGAAAGCATGACAAAATACCTATTCCAGTGTAGTCCAAAGTCATCCAGGAAATACTTCTCTCTCTTTGGTGTCACAGGCAAGGAAGACGGGTTTCCATAGGGTGTGTGTCCAGTCACCCACGTTTCCTTTCTGTCCTACAAACAAGACTTCAGATTCTATCTAGGGATACTGAAATAAGAAGGGTAAATCTGCAGGGGATCCAAAGTTTGCAATAGAGAGAAGAAAGAAAGGCATCTTTATGAAAGTTTGACTCAACTCAAATGTCTACATCTGTATTGTTAACCTTCCTATCAAACCCCTTCAAATTAAAGCCTGGAATTTCTCACAGCCATGCTGATATGTATGTTATGCTTTATTCCTCTGAATGCTTAGAGTAACTAGTCAGGAAAGTACCATTATCTAAAAAATAAATGAAGTACACAATACAGGCATATATGCATACGTATACACACCTGGGCCAAAACTGTAACCTATATACAATGGATGTCATGGTTTTCTAGTGTGGGTCTCAAAGCATAGCTTCCTCAGGAGTTTTGAAAACTGCTGATCTTGTAGCTTTCCAAGCTTTGTAAGAATGGAAACTTACCGTACTTTATTCTCTCAAACATAAAATTGTAATCTTAAATTTGGGAATAATAACCAAGGAAACACATTCCTTCTTATATATCAAGAGTCAGTGAATTTTATCTGCTGGTTGGGCCTTACAGGAATTTCCTGATAGGAAGTAGAGCAAATTTATTTCTGTCCAACCAAGCAAACTGATCTCACCTTAAAAATAAATATATTCCTTTTATTAATGCTAACACTCTGGGACTTGATTTGCACTTATTTGCAATAATATTTTTTTTTAATACTAAGACACAATAGGACAAAACCTGATGAGAGTCAGATCCCACCACTTCAAATCACTGTGAACGTCTAATTCTGTGCATAATAACTTGTGGTAGCACTTGACAAAGGGAAGGTTATGGGAGTGAGAAGTCAGTCACTCCAATCCCTGGTCACTCCAAAAGGAATGACTGCCTTTGAGGCTGGTCTCATTCAGCATCTGAAGGCATTAGTCTTATGTACCTTCTTGTACAGTTAGTAACACATTGACAAATAACAATGGGCATATATTGATGTGAAACATAAGGAACAATTTATGTAAATGTTTCATACAGAAATGGTACATTACCTTCCCAGACATGGAAAAAATCCCTGGAGAAGCAACGGTTCCTCGTTTTGCAGATATGGGAATTGCTTGTACCTGTCCTGCCTTGATCCCAGCAACTCAAAAGCAAATCAGAAGTAGCAAGAAACAGTCAGTACTTCAAAATGAGAAGGTTAAATATCCCTGAACAAATAAAGATCTTGACAGTCTCAATTTAGACTTGAAGGAATGATCAAAATCGCAAATAATGTGTCTCCCAGACTCAGCTCCTCTTCTGTGGATGCGCCCAAGGCACACAACAGGACTAAGACCTCAGCCACTTGCTCACAACAGTTATACAGCCAACTAGCTGTAGACACTGAGGCAAAGAGAAAAATTTTCATCTTGTATCTTGGAATGGCTAGATTAAGCTGATTTTTTCCCCCTGTGTCTTTATATGTAGTCATCATTCTCTCATGTGTGTTGGATATTTAACCCCTGTTCTCTTCCAAGTGACCTTCACTTGTATGAAAGCATAATTTCAATGTCATTAGCCATCCCTACAGTATGGTAATCTTTAAATAAAACAGGCTATTGGAATAATTTCATGGTAACAAACATACTAATACATACACTGCAAAGAAGTGGCCTGTACTTTCACTTAATCGTTTAGGATGCTCTGAGAGGTGGTAATGCAAGGATGAGAAGGAAGTGTCTTCCAGGGACTTGCATTAGTCAGAAATCCACTCTGACATATGGCAGTATAGATCATTCTTGGGAGCCAAGGGAATTTTTAACATTTATTTTTTGATGATTCAGAGAGCTTTGGTTGGCATATAATTGGAGCCCATCAGCACATAATCTACCAGTGAGAATAACTGCACGCCTGTGTTCAAATCATCAGCTTTCCAACTTCTTTCCAGATAATCTCCTCAGTGTGGCTGAACTAAGTAGTAACATTTCAAACACCAAAGGTTAATTAAGCTTTCTACAACTCCATGTGTTGTTGTTTTGATAGCAACTTTGGAAATATTACCACATAATCTTATGCATTTTCATATCAATGTGATTTATAGTAGGATCAGCATTTGATTTCAATATTTATTGCAGCTGAATATGGATTTTTTTACACTGTAAGACCTCAGAAGGTAAAAAAATAATCAGAAGAAAATATTTTTTTATTAAGTAGGCTTTGCTTAGTTCAGCTCTGTACACTGCTTTCTCTCTTCTGTACTTTGTACTCAAAGCCTGACTAGAAATGCTCAAGTTGAGAACTTGCATATGTCTCAACTCTCCTAATCTGGATGGAAAATGTTGGAGTGGGGATTGCTCAATGTTCTCAGTCCCCTTCAAAGCAAAGGCTAGAGGCCTCCTTTCTGGACAGGAGCTGCTGACACTGTCACCAATAAGGACGGAACCAAGTGACAACAGTTCTCCATCAAACAGGCAATCAATCTTCATCAGATCTGGCTGAAGAATCACTTTTCAAAAATAGTGTAAAGTCTTTTGTAAAGTCTTTTTGTTCTGTGCATTTTGTTTAATCATACATTTCATTGCTGAAGCTCTGACCAAGTTTGGTGTACATATTTACTAATTTTCATGTTATTTTCTGATTTCATATACTGCTTTGACAGCAGGAAAGCAAACAGATTATTTCATATAAAACCCACTTTAAAGTAAGACATTTTAAAAAGATGTACTTGTAATTTCAGTTCCTATTTTCTAGTATACTGTAATTAATGATATTTAAGTGTTGGACCAGATCTTTTGAGATCCCTTCCAACCCAGGTTGTTCCATGATTCAACACTTCTGTAGAAATGCAGACACCCTACATCTTAAAAAGTAAGTAATCAAAAATTTTCTCAGCTTTTTTTCTTTTCTTTTTTTCTAAAATGATCGCATCAGCTACACTTTTTTCACCATATTTACAACAAGCAATAAATGCAAAACATGTTTGTGTGTAAGCAGAAGACTCATTTAATGAAAAAAAATCAGGAGAAAGAAGCAATTAGGAAGGAATTTTCCAACTATCAAAACTGACTAATAACAAGTCTGTCATTAAGCATAACTCTTCAGGAGCACAGTTTTACTTTCTTATTTGATTTAAACCCACGCAAATTCAGATATTACAATTGTGAGAAATCTCACCTTAAAAAAATACGTACTGTCAAATATGCTGCTAGTAAAAATATTAAGATGCTGAGCAAAAAAGTTATTATAGACTTCTTTAATGAGCTACTGAAAAAAAAAATTAGAAAATGTTTTCATAATACTCGATGCGATTCATTTTAGCTATTTTTTATTTAATCAGGACTCTGCCGATAAAAATGCTATTTCACACAAGAAAAGGCAATAGAATTCAAGACTTAAAAATGGATTTACATTCAAATCTACATTTCAATTAACTGCTATTCCTAACACAGGCCTTGAATATGAAAGCAGTTATAAGTGTACGCCTCTTCCTGTATGAAAAAACAGTTTTGTAAATACATAAAATCTTTCAGAAATGCAATCTTGCTATACTTGGAAGGTTTTATCTTCTGGACATTTTTTTCCCCCTTAAATTATACAGTTATAGACCATCTGAAGTGTTTGTATACTGATGTTGAGCTCAGAAAAACAGATGAAGAAAAAAGGGTTTAAATTGTTATATTTTTAGAAAGTAATAAAATTGAATCTTTTTATTCAGCCCTTTGCAAAGAGGGTCTCTCCATTCCTTTGCTATTTGAAATAGCTGCTTCTTGGTTTTAGTTTGTCCAGCAAACTCAAAATGTTCTCTTTATGAGGGGGAAAATTCTTTTTGCTTTGCAAATAATATCTAGGTTGGAGTACAGGAGAACTACTTCTACTGATATTGTATGTACAGCTAGTGAATTACAATACTGGACTGAATTATAACACAGATTTACGTCTGTTGTGGGACACAGGCTAAAATCATTTAACATCCTAGTACCTCATATTCTCTTCAACCTCATTTCTGTAAATGCAAGGAGAAGAGAGTGTCACAACTAATGCTTAGTCCAAAGAAACATTGCAAGACTTGTTTATCATAGGCTCTAAAAATATATTTTTACTATAAAAAGTTTTAATTCTCAACTTTCATTTTTATTGTTTCCTAATATTCTATCTTTCATGACTGGCCTTGGAATGTCTACAGACATTATTTATGGTAATGAGTTAGTCATCTTTGCTAAGCATCCATAGCCATTCTGCTCCATCATGTTTTTCACCCATCATAAGCGATAAGAAAAAAATTATGCTTCCAGCTGATAAAATTCATTTTTCATTGTTCCGGGGGGAAATGGATGTTAACCTATAATATTCAAATACTTCCACAGACCTTGAAAAGTGTTCCTAAAAGTTCTAGCAATTCTCAATTAGATCTAGAGAATTAAGGACTTAATGTACTTCTAGTTTTTTTGAATTCAGAAAGGAAAAACCTCAGCTGATTTACTTGGACTCTGAACATCAGTTTTAACAACTGCCTTTAGGCAAAATATAGCTAGAAATTTAAGAGTAAAGTGCTTAAGGCACATTTTTTGCCCAAGAGTTATTCTCTGCTTTAGTGAATCTGCTCCTCCAGTGAGACTGAAAAACCCAATTAGGTCATTGAAGAAGTGGGATGACCATTTGTATAAAAGCCAAGACCTTCTTTTCACATAATAAAAGCTCAGACTGTTTTCTACTCTGCAAGAACATTTCAAGTTAATTAATCCTTCAATTTTCCTGCTAATCACTCATTAAACCTGTCCTGATAATAATAATTTATGAGGTTTGTTATATAACTCACCTTGAATGATTCCAAGAAGTGAAACTCACATGAGATTTCATGCTGCAGTGACCACTGATAGAAATTTGTAACATCTGGACTGTCTTGGATCCTCACTACTTAATTCTTTGAACAGGCTGCTAACATAAGACCCATATGCCTGCGAGCATGCCTCACATCTGTAATTGATGTTCTGCTGTCTACTGGAACACTCTTCTGTACCCATAAGATATTAAGATGAATGCTGCAATCATCTCTGGGGAAAAAAATAAAAATCAAAAGTCTGTAATTTCTTCAGCACCAAGCAAGCAGTTAATAATGCTATGCACTAGCACCGTCTGGCAAACTGCAGGTTTAGTTCAAACTTTACTTTTATGTGTAGGTAAGAAAGAGAGCCATTGAAAACATATCAGAAATTGCAATGAAAGCCTTAAGGACGATAAAAGTTAGGTAAAAGATAATTAAGAAATTTTCCCAAATCTCTAGTTTTCTGTATATGGAAAGTTGCATGTTTTCCATACAAGTCTCTGCCAGTCCCCATAGCACTGTACTTTCCAATAACAAAGTAAACTGTAACCTAAATTGGCTTCAAAGGGTCCAAACTCTTGGCCTTCCACCAAGGTCAAAAACTGATCCTATGGTGACAGGACAGATTTACACATGCAGTTTTCTCAGGTTACAAATACATAAAAATCTGGCATAAAAAGAACCCATCTTTACAGGTACGGTTTCGACCTAAAGTTTATCTTCATTGTCTTTATTTCCTAGAAAATAGCTATTTAATTAAACTGATTAAAATTTGGCATTCATTTTCATGCAAATATATGGTTATATGAGTCGTGTGAAATAATAAAGTTTTTTAAAAAACTTTTGTGTAAGCTACTTAATAGTAGTCTAGTATATGTCCCATTCTTCCCCTGAAGGTACATCAAAAAACATTTACAGGTCTCCTGCTATGCGTGACTAAGTAGTAAAATACAAAGAGCAAAAGCAAGCAGAGCATACAGTCAAACTTATGAAGAGCATATGTGAACATCACCGAACTTCATTTAAGACAAGGGCTAAAGGGGAGACCATTTGCTTTATTTTACAGATGATCTTATGACATTAATCTTAGAAAGCTATTAAACTTCAATTCTGAATCCATTACTATAAGAAACAAAGAACATCAGGAGGAATCTGTACTGTAACAGCCATCTGGTTTCATGGGCAGTGTATACAAATGCTTTCATCCACTACAGTACATACTGAATAACAAAACAAATCATCGCCTTTCTGCATGTTTATCTTCCTGTTTTCTCCAGCCCTGCTAATGGAAGCCTAATGGAAGCTATTAAACCTATTTAAAGCCATCAAGGGCATTAAGCCCCAAACATTACAGATAGGCTGCTCTAACAGACTCATCTAAAAAATAATGTGTTAAAATAAATATGTTTTAATCAAATGATGTCAAGGTCTATCCATCTAATTTTATATATCCAACTTTGGAGCCTGTTTTAGTAGTCAGCAGACTCAGGCTTTTAAACAGCCCTCTTAAAATTTCGGCAGCCTGTGGCTTGGAGTCACTCCATTCAACTCCAGACTCCTGAGTGATGCACCAAAATTGGAAACGCAGCTATTTTATGTTCCCTCTAGTATCCATGGTACGAGTTGGGCTCTTCCAGATGGCTATTCAGATCTTCTATGCCCTGAATATTTTGCTTTTCTCCCTACTGACAAGAAAATACTAGTAATTTTAAAAAGCCTTTATGATTGCAGCAGCATGAGAAGACCATCTATGTTCCAAAGAGTTGCCATTCTGAAAATTTTTGTATCACTGAGCAGATATTAACTATCTTCTGAGGTGGAAACAAGATAGGATCACTAAACCTGGGTGATTCTCACCTATAAGAAAACAACCTAATAAAGTCCACTAATAGAAGAATGATGATAATAAGTCCAGATAACTTTGCCCATAGGTAGGGCACTTGGAGCAGCAGCATTTTCCCCAGGAGCAGGAGAAAGAATTCAGGCATTACAGCTGGGTCTTTGAAACCACAGAGATTACGGACACATCAACAGGGAAGTAAAGCCTGAAGCAAAAAGCCTGAAGCAAATCACACTGTGACAGCTGCATCCAAACTACACCTTGTGCTTCTGAGAGCAGGAGCGAGCATGCTGTGCATCAAGAGGAAGGGTACTTTCAAGCATGACAAATGTAGCTGCCATTTGTTCAGGAGTCAGTTGGCTACTGCTGCAGCAAGATTAAATTACAGCTGGAGGTGTCCACATCTCTTTAAAACAAGAGCAGCAGCTCGCCGTGCTGTGGATTAACTCATGGTGTGTGTATATCTATTTAAAAGCTTGAGGGGTAGGTCAAGAAGCCCAAAGGCAGGTTAGTTCGGGCACAAAAGAAGGAGGGAGAGGCAGAGGAATCCCGTTTCGCTTCTGCAGGTAGAGTCTGGAGCAAACAGCACAAACTCCAAGACTCAGAGGTCATATATAAGAGGAAAAATTGAAACCACTCGAAAAGAAAAATGAAAAGAAAAAGAAAAGCATAAGGGATTTTTTAAGCCCTTAAAAGCATGGGAGAAGAGCACTCAATAAGAACCACTATTGCAAAGTGCTCATGAGGCTGAGGCTCTAGAAAATGAGACACTTAGCCTACCGGGTTTTCTGAGAAGGCAAAATTGGACCTGAAGGCAAAGGCTTTTAGATGACAGGTGCCATTTCTGTAGCACGTAATGCTCAAATCCTCCATGTCCAAGTGGTCAGGGCTGCCTGGAGCAGCTGGTGAAAGGGAAAGTTAATGCAGCCACCTGATTAGCTTTGAAATGAGCATGTCCTCCAGGCTGCATATGAAAACTAGAGAAATCTAAACATATTTGATCTAATTATTAGGGCACAGAAAAGGAGTAGAGAAACAAACAGAACTCAACAGATAACAGGTGATCCAAAACTGAAGATGAATGACTTCACTTCCTTAAAGACACAAAATCTGAGCATAAAAATAGTTATTTGAGCACAAACTCCCCCTGCAATTTAAAAGTTTTTATAGCCTTCCAGACTCCTATAACTCTAGAACTTTTCCAAAAGCAGAGCCACGGAGAAACATTAAGTATACATATATTCACACATATTTTGAAAGGCTTTAATTGCTTTATCAAGTTCACCCCTGGAAGTGCCTGAAGGAATTAGGTTAATCTTTAAAAACAGCTTTCAGGAAAAACAGAATATAACAGGAAGAAAGGAAGTTCACATAGCTATCATTTGAGATAATTAGTAGTAACTGGAAAACCTCTTTAAAAGGAGAGCACTTAGGTAGCCGTAACTATGTACATTGCTTTACACTCCACAGAAATAATCGCACTAAAATGCTTCAGCTAAGATTAACAACCTATAAAAACTTTTATGGTAGGCCAGCTTTTAGGACAAATAGTCTCAATGTTGCCTCTTAAAGGCTGTTTGTTCAGTGACGCTCCTACTGCAGTAAAAGGAAAAATATCTGCAAGATATCACTCAAAGGGCTTGTTATAGCAGGCTTGCCTCTGGTCCAGACCAAGTACTGGAGTTAAGTGAAATCAGCAAGACAACAATAAAAAATAAATATTAATACTGTAATATAATGAGCTTATCATTTATTCTTCTATACTTACTGTTAAGGATGAAGATTATGATTAATTAATCTGCCTTAATCTAACAGTCCTAGGGATTCATAGAACTTCCAGTAGACAAATCATGTTTCATGTCAATTATATAAAATTAGATAGTGTACCAAATTAATTCAATAAAAGCCCTAAACTAGTGTCATGGTTTTAGCCGAATCCGGACTGACAGACGGCCCTTCCCCCCCCCCTCAAAGGGGAGAGGAAGAGATAAGGAGATTTAGAAGTTTAGAATGAACTAAACTACTTTAATGAAGAATTAATACTAAAATAAAAAGGAAGAAAGTAATGAAATAGATACAATATATACAAAATCGTATCAAGCTCCCAGGATGACAATCATGTCACCAGCACACCAGCAGGCACTGGGGAAGTCCCAGACTGGACTCAGCGATGGATGGGAACTGGATTCCAGCTCTGGAGTCAGGAACACATGGATCGGGATCAAAGGCAGATGAACAGACAGAGTCCTCTTCGGACATCAGCCATCGCAGGAAGAGACTTGACCCTTTGATCCCTCAGCTTTT
Source organism: Limosa lapponica baueri (assembly GCA_002844005.1). Taxonomy (NCBI): domain Eukaryota; kingdom Metazoa; phylum Chordata; class Aves; order Charadriiformes; family Scolopacidae; genus Limosa; species Limosa lapponica. Next base: position 124,272 of record KZ506318.1, on the reverse strand, counting down.
ATACTGAGCATGGGGCAGACGGGATGGAATACCCCAGTTGGTCAGTTTTGAGTCATCTGTCATGTCCAGTCCTCCCCACAGATGTGAACCCTCTACGTTTTTCTGTTTCCGACCCTCAAAGGGGGCAAATAACAAAATTGGCTGACCTTGGTTGTTATAGCAATAAGTATAAGCGAGGGCCTCTCTGCATACCATTCCTTGGCACATAGCACAAACATTGGTCTTATCATTCTGAGAACGAGCAGTTTTCTCCACAATATGCCGTTAATTTCAGAGAGTTAGAGGAGGCCTAGCTGAAATGTAAAATTACAGAACAAAATTGGTTCAGTTTTACTTCAAACCGGGACAGCTAGGAAGAATTATGTAACTGCCTTCAGCAAGCAAATAAAAAAAAAAGTATATGAGCTATGAATGAATGAAAAACAATCAAACATGAAATGTCTTCAAATATTCAAGTATTCTCTTCCCGTGTAAACAAATTTGCCAGACTTAAATCTGTAAAACTTATGAAGAAGTCACAGATTAGAGCAACAGCAATCCTAGAAGTGCATTTTGAGCAAGAACAAGCTGGGTTACGTCTTCCTTTCTTTCTTTCTTCTTTTTCTTTTTTCTTAAACAGTATATACAGTGCCATTGTACCCATGATTTAGTTTAAAATATATTAACATCTACTACAGTAGAGCTACAATTAGACTGTTTCTCTACATTCATGTGAAGCATGTACAATTAGAGGGTTTTCTTCCACCTATTATCCTCTCAACTTAAAAAAAAACCATGTTCTTGCAAGTTAGAAAAGATGCAAAAGCAAAAAGACCAATAGGTAATAGGCAAAACCTCAACACAAGGTAAAAGGACTAAAGCAAGGTCAAGTGTCCTCCAGGAGACATTTTCTGCAAGGTACGCACAAGTCAGCAGCTCATCTTCCACCAGTGGAAACATTTTGCAAGTCCCAGCATAGTAGCAATGTTCTTGGGGAAACTGCAGGATGTAGGGCAGCCCAGGGAGAGTTGTCATTTTTGTTACACCTGGGGATTTTTCAAGGTTATGCTAAGGACATCAGTAGCCTCCAAAATAACCTCAGTTCGGGGAACATGGGCTCTTCAGTGTCTTCAAAAACATGCAGAATTACTTTCCCCTTAAAAGTAAAGTAACATAGTGAAATAACTTGAAGTTAGCACGTGCTGACTTACAAAGGCCACATATTGTCCGGTTTGCTATTGAACACAGAAGAAATAATTCTCTCTGTGTTTGGAATATCTGGTGATCTGGACTTAGTTCTTCCACCCCTGTCTCTCAAACATTAAAGTATTGTTTTTATTACTAGAGGTAGGTGCCCCATGACAAAGAAAAGTGTCGACAAGACACTGGATGAAATCTGCTTGACTCAATGCAGAGCAAAAATACCGTTCCTACCTTTACAAAGTCCATCATAAAAGCAGGGGTAATTAATCATGCCTTCCTGGATGCCCCCTAAGCCAAAAGATAACAGTTAGATATTAAAAAGAGACTAAATAAATCAGGATTTAATAATTCATGATTTCGGGATATAGTAGCTGACAGGCCACTATAGATGTAGAGCTCCTGTCTGGGGTAAACAGCCCTCTAAAGCAGAGCAGTGACATGTTACTTCTTCCCCCCCTTGCCATCTCATCAGCTCTGCCTCTCCCACTCTGGGTCTAGGATTTCAGCAAGGCACCATGGATGATAAATTTACAGTAAAATACTGGACTTTTGTCAGTTAGCTTAATCTACAAGCCATATATGACAGAAAGAACAAAAACAGTCATAACAGTTAATGTGATTAATTACTATTTAAATCAGCAGGCCATTGGTAGTGGTCCTACCAGTACTGCACTAGTAATGGGTCAGAATCCTGTCACTGGAATGCAGCTAATGAACATGATTAATGGTAGAAGGGAGTGACATACTGGGCATTCATTTTTCCTTAACTTTACAGTGTTAAGCAATTTTACCCACATCTTCAAAATGATAGATACACTTAATCAGTAGTAGTAGAAGTCCCATTAAGTTCTCATTAAACTTCTATATCCTGTGTATAACCTTGAACAATACATTAGACACTAATGAGTATATTCTCCTTTCACTGTGCACATGACTCTTATTAAAGCACTCCACTACCACAGCGATGAGTGTGTTGTAAATATCCACACAGAGATTGTTGAAGCAGGTTTTCTCTGCAAGCTTCAGGATAATTTCTTTTGACTAGTGGAAGGAAGACAGTCTTAACACTAGCTGTACACACAGGCTGTGTGTATTTATTTGCATTGCACTTGAGCCCTAAAGGCATCCCAGGAACTTGCTATATTACATGCTGTACAAACACGCACAGAGGACACCAGAGCTGGGCATGATCTAAAAAAAGCAATGTTACAATACTCATACTCCAGCTCTATTGTTCCTTGATTAATAGGCTGGGTGCAGTTAGAAGATGGCGTGTGGGTGTCTTTTATACTATCCTTAAAATTAGTTAGTACCACTGTTAAGGCTATAATTAGTCATACAGTGCAATTTTAAGTAGCAACACACCAGCAGGCAAATAAAAATAAGTATTTCACAAGCTGTTTCTCATCCAAAAAATGTTGATGTTAATTTTATAAAGCATCAAGAACGACTGAGAAATCTCAGTGCTTTCCAAAATAATGAGGTCAAGTATAGGGATTTCAGCTGTGATCAGATGAGTTCTGTGCTCAAGAGCTCACATAAAGCCTTATTGGTTTCATTAAGCCATTGAGTTGGGTTTCATTGAGCCACTGAGTACTTGGGAAAACAGTAACATAGCTTTCCTATTTTATTCAGTGCAGAATTTCATGTAGGTAGGAAGAGACTGGTTTTCTTTTATTTTCTTTTTCTTTGAAAATTTATCCCACAGTTTAAAAAAACATCAAAAAGGAAGGAGTAACTTGTGTTAACACCTATTAATTAACTCAGTTCAACAAAGTGTTAAGTATATCCTTTGATCAAAATCTATCCTGTTTAGAGAAACAGTTTGAAATCTAATCAAAGACTAGCAATCTGCACTCTCTTCAGTCAATCCATGTGGTGATTCATATCATGCACTCGTTAACCTTTTCCTTTCCAGGAGATAAAAGGGAGTTTAGACCAAAAGATAAGTTAAGAAAATTGAAAAACTTCTTCAACACAGATCTGGAAAGATCTGGAAAGCAGTTGAGGGAAGATCACAAAATCTCAAGTGCTTAAATTGGAAGGCACTAATTTAGATTAGGACAGTGCTATTCTTTCAGCTACATTTACAATGCCCTCACCTGGGTTATGAGAACTGGTTGTATTCATCTTCTAGCACTAAAAGTCAGAGCTTTAGAAGGTGAGGGTGACTTTTACAATTAATTGTCACTTGAAATATTTTGAGTACTTTCAATAAGACATTTATCATTGCAGGACAAGAACTATATATAGTATATAGAACAGCACAAGAAATGACCAGAGAAGCTAAAAGCACCACTGCAGTATTAAACAAGTGAACAAAAGAACAACATCATATGGGAATATATAATTATCTACATTTCTTTTTCTGAAATAACTTTTTTCCAGTTTGTCTTGAAACCTTATCTTCTAAAAGATTCCTTCCTTCCTTCTTCTAAAAGATCCCTTCAAAAGATGACCTAAAAAAATCTCTCTTCTGTGACTTTTCAGCCACATTTATATCTCTTGAAGATGATCCTTGTGCATCAGAGATAAAAGCAGCCTATCAATTTTTCGAACCTAAGGAAATAATATATTGTTTAAACAATACATTTTAATGTAATTTATCTGATTTTCACAGTGGGCCATACGTACATATTGAAAACAAAGATTTATGATAATGATTTTCAATTTAATATAGCTATTCCATAAGATGACCTTCATTGAGCTAATAGAGAGTTAGGGGTAATTTCACTTTCTGTAATTCAATTTACAATGCAGATTAAGAACTGAGAGTTTGCATGTTTTATATTTTTCTAATGTTTCTGTTTTTCTACCTTTACTGTGACAATTTCTACTTCCACCACAGATTCAATGATACTTGATATTATGCACAATTATGAAGTGTCATAATTAAGCAGTGGGTCTAAAAGATATTGAAATTTTCAGGCTTTTTTTAAAATGTTTTCAGCATTTACAGTAGTCCTATAGTATTTCTTGGATAGCTTCTCATCTTTCTGCAATGTTGTTAGAGACATGTTTGTTCATATTTTTCCACAGTTTATTGGAGAAACAACATAACTGTGCCTCTGTGAAAAACATTGCCCTACTCGTCTTTGAATAAGCTTCATTCTATACAGGCAGCTTCTGTGGCCTTAAACAGTCTGAATGCATCATAGAGATATATACATTTCACGGGAATTAATTCACTCTAGAGCTAATCCTGTAACTGAGACCTCAGGTTGAGGTTATCCAAGTGAGTTGTGTCAGTTCTTTTGCTTAAGCTTTGTCATTCCCCAGATGCTGGGCTTTGGTATGTACCAGCCTTCAAAACTAGAGAGCCGCCACAGACAAAAGTGATGCTGATTTCTTTTTCTTTTCTTTTCTTTTCTTTTCTTTTCTTTTCTTTTCTTTTCTTTTCTTTTCTTTTCTTTTCTTTTCTTTTCTTTTCTTTCTTTCTTTTCTCCT
>KZ506318.1:70882-119564 GCA_002844005.1 Limosa lapponica baueri | reverse complement strand
CTTTTCTTTTCTTTTCTTTTCTTCTTTCTTTTCTCCTCTCCTCTCCTCTAAAAAATTATAGCTCATAGACTTCTTGATTTAAAAAATTAGCTCATATTTAAGATCCTAATAACTTTTACACAAGTAAGCTACATTAAAACTATGGCCTCTTATCACAAAGACTTTTGTTGTGTGCAAGTTATTCCCAAACTCATACCAGACTTCCTTTTGGTACATGGCAGCCAATGCAGTTGCAGAAAAAATGCCAGACCCTGAGCCATAAATCTCCAGCCAAAATGATGTAAAAGGACACTTTCCTTTCCTGAGGTGATCCCCACCTGAATCTACTGTTTCCTCCTCCCACTGTCCAGGATGAGCTGTCTGATATGACATGTGTGGTAACTATGGAAAGGAATGGTCAGATCCTTTCTGTGAACAGCCTCCTAAAATTGTTACCTTACTTTGCTTTCAGTAACTGTGAGCCCGCTCTGTTATACGATTGTTGCCCACAGTGAAGGACAACCGAAAAACATGAATCACAGTAGTCGGTTTCCATGTCTGCACAAAGCATCTGTTCTACTTTAATATAATATAGCCAGAGAAATGAAAAGGTGTGAATAATACATATTAATTGTGATTTGAAGTGGAAAATTAAAATAAGATGGGATTCATTTAACAAGGATGATTTCTCTCATTTGCACTTTTCTTTTAGATCCCATACTTTGCAATAAAATCACAAAACACAAAGTGTTGTTTTAATGGACTGCTTAGACACCTATAGGACAGACAGCTCGTCTGTGCAATGTTAATTTCCCTTGTTTTCATTGCAGTGTTAGTTATGTTAATATTCAAGCATAAAAACCATTGAGACATTTGTTTAAAGCTGTTTTAAATAGCAATTTGAAGAGTGCTACAGACACACAGGAACATTTGAGCTGAGATCTAATCTTGCTCGAGGACATTCAGGTAGCAGAGTCAAGGAAGTAGCAGCTGTGGCCTTCTAAGAGCATAGTTAGTCTTAATTCAGTTACAAAGAGATCTCAGGAACAAATAAACCCTTTTTGCAGGCAAAAATATTGTCTAGGACTTATTTCATCATGAAGTAGAGATCTAAAGAGGTGAAATGAATCTTCTTCTGAAACTTCCTAATTTCTTCCCATGTGTATGAATTAAGCCAATGAGGGCTCATCGCTCATAACTATGAGAAGGTCCTTATCTCACTGGCATCTGAATTCAGGCCAAATGAATCCTATACACATTCAGGAACAGTGTATCAATAACAAACAGCTAGAAAGAAAAACAAATATCAGGGAACTCTGGAAGCAGGCCATGATGTATTTTGGAGTCAAATGGAAATGTTCTTTACTTTTAAAATACGGGAAAACAGTCCATAAGCCTGTAGTGGGAAAGAGAATAAAAGTTTAGCTGAGAAGCTATAAGTACAAACTTTAAACACACCACAGCAAGAGGTGTCGTGTATATATGAGCAGATTTTGGACAAATTAAGATAGTTTATAAGTATCTTCATCTCCAGTGAAATGTCATTGCTTTGGCTTGTTACCTGCTTATGGTTCTGTATAAATCATCTGAGATTAAAATCAATAGAGGTACATAAATGAAGATGTACTAGCAATTAAGTGGATGGCTGAATAGGTCTGCCTGGGATGGAGTCCAAAACAGATTTGAGTTTCAGTTTACTCAGAAATTTAGCTGATTCATCCAGACAGCTAAGCAAGTTACCTAAAATCAAACCTAAAGCCATCCTTATTAATTTTCTAAGCATATGCTCCATCAGAACCCCTAACTTGTGTTGGTTGGAAGGCATCCCAAAAGCCTATGTGTTACTGGACTGAGTCAGGGAAGAAGGAAAAGTAGAGCTTGGGAGGTGGAGGTGATTCTCGATCCTTTTGGTCACCAGTTATCTCACTCCTTCACAGAGACAAGACTTAAAAAGTTTCAGCAGCACATAGCGATTGTGAAAAAATCCTGACAGGGCACCTAGAAAGAAGAGTGTTCATTTGAGGGATTTCTAAATTACAGTAAATAACAAAAACAACAAAGGATTTCTTGGCATACAAACTTGTATCAAAAAAGTTGACAATTGTAAACAAATTTTCATAAAGATTTACGTTACTTCCGTGCCAAGTCTATACTACCTTTAGTAAACCTTCCCAAGAATGTGGCCCCAGATTGTAGATGAGTGACGTAGATGGTAACACTGTTTGAAATAGGGCCAGACACACCTCATGGTCAAGGAGGAAGAAGGTTAATAACTAGTTCAATATAATTCATAGGCATTGCAATATAGTTCACAGGCTTTAAACAACTTTCTAGACAGAAATATACATATTTTACCTCATACCAAAAGCTGTTGGAACAACGTCCACACACCTTTGAAGAAAAAAGAGAATCTGAACATGTGATTTTCTAGCATTGGATACCCATGTTAGAAAAATTGTAAAACCTTAAGCTGTGCAAAACAGATATATCATTCAACATTGGTAATGTTCACTGTTTCAAAGTCCTACAGTAAATCTCTGTGCTGATGCATAAACAAAAGCTGGGCCTTTCTGGGAATATGATGACCACTGACCTATCACATATATGACAATGCTACATATCTCCTTCAAAGCAACAGGTATCCAGTTCACTGTCCACATTTGTGTTATAAAGCAATTTCCCCCAATTGAAAATTTTACTTTACTTTTCCCCCAATTAAAAATTACTTTTAAAAAGGGTCATAAACCAACATGCCTTAAAGTGTATTAATTGCACAGAGAGCTGCATCAAAATCCAATCCTCTCCTTTGTAAAATTTAACATTAGAAGGAGCATCAGTATATTTCTTCCCAGCAAGCAGATCTTAAAAGCCAATCATGGTCAAAGCCATTCCCAAGAATTTTTTATGATGGGAACTGGGCATCACAAATGATTTTCAGATGGAAATTGGGCAGCATAATTTCTAAGACATCACAAAAGAAACGTATCAGAAAAAAAAATGTCCAAATAATTCCATATTCAGGACAAATTCAAAAACTAAGAAGAAACTTCTTGCATTCCAGCCTTCTAATTTGTAACACGACATAGAGAAATTACAGTAGCATTCCTACATTTAGCAAATGATAAATGTCAAAACAAGGAAGGCACTAAATCCATATAGGAGCATGACAAATTGATTTTGAAATCACGTTTTCTGCAATCAGATGCTGTTTCCATGATTGATTGTTTCAAAATTTTATATGGGTACAAAGTCTCAGGCTTATGTTTTTAGAGCGGAAAAGCAATTCAGCAATTCCGGACAGCATTTGACATAAACTTACACTAGTTGGGGTTTTTTGTCATCATTACCACAAATATAATACTTTATGGAGCCCAACAGAAATGTTAATAGACATAAATTTTTATATACCAGGTTGCTTTATGTTTTTGATTTCACTTGCAAATAATTTTTTTTTTTCCTTACTGGTTATCTATTCCATAATAGATACCTTTGAAAGAAATGCTGGTATCTTTATTTTTAATAACTAGCAATTATTTAAGAACCTTTAAACATATTGTTGGATAATAGAATAGAAATAAAAAAATAGAACTTCTACATTCCATAAAACTAAGTTGCCTTTCACGTGTTCTTCAACTCTTAAATTAATTTCAGCCATTTTATGTAAGGATAGGAGTCAAGTTAAATGTGTAGACTATCATGATTATTTTTCATTAATAAGAACTGTAAAAATATCAATGGCGTATTTTTTAGAATCAGGTATTCCTGATATATCATATAGAAAAATAAAAAAGTCTGTAACATAATTCACAGTATAACAAAAATCAAGATCAAGTGTTTTTTCGCTATACAGGTTTGGCCACAACTAAATTTTTACAAAATAAACATACTACAGCAGAAATGATGGAGCTCATAAACTGAAAAGCATACTGAATAATTTCCCTGAAACTTTTTCATAGCAGTAAGAATCAAAATTATTATATGTAGAAACTATTGCCAGAACTTAAATTGATACAAATTCTCCAGGAATGCCTACTTCATCTCAGTTGCATCAGTTTCACACATCTCAGAAAAGCATGTTTCTCTAACACTCCTCACAAGCAGGAGAGGATTTGCACAGTTTATTGCATCTCAGTGGAGTGGATCCTTACAAAAGCCTTTTTGCAGTCTTCCATGCCTGAGGAGGGGGGAGGGAAACTTCATCATCCACAGTTGCACAAATGTGAATCTGTGTTTCTCACAGTGCTTTGAGACCCAGACGACTTTGCTATAGAGCAGTAGTTTTCAACCTGCCATTCTCAGACCCCAAAGAGTCCATGAACTGCTTCAAAGAGATTTGGAGAAGCTACTTTGAACCAGATAAACTCAGAGAGAATGTCACCATTACCTTTTTATGACAAGAGAGTGTGAAAGGAGGCTGGTCAAGTGTTTATCTTTTCCAACCTAAGTCTTTGCTGGTCATGTAGTCACTCTGCTTGATGTCTTCTTTCCTGCTGCTGATAACTTTCTAAATTTTATCAACAAAAAAAAAGCCATGTGAAATACTTTTACTGTCAGTCACACCTCTTTTACCACAAGTTATGCATGTGATATGTTCAAGTAGTCCAGACTGCCAGCCTAATTATCCCAGTCACAGAAGATGGAGAACTGCCATACAGATGTAATATAATATTATTTTAAGTACATGCAGACTACCTTGAAGACTGTAACACAGTCTGCAAGTTATACCTATGGATGTTTCCCCCACGCTTCTTACTAGTGGACTTGGTGTTACTAAACTAAAACCTGGAATTTCTTCACACTAGAAGTGTTCGTCTGGACGGATGCAGGGTTCGGCCCTGTGCCCTGTGGGGCATAAGCCTTCTGGGACAGTCAGAAGGTTTGATGATTGAACACTGTCTCTTGTCACGACGCTATTTGAGCACAGTTTGTGTTTCCACCATTTCTTGCTGTCCAGCATTGTTCAATGTGAAAACCAAATGTTAAACTACTGCTGGTAATCACCTGCATCGTTAGGTTTGATGGGCTGTTGCAGGCATGTCATGGAGCTTAATTCAAACTTAATTTAGTGAGGACATTTGTGTCATTTACAGTTATTACAGGAGCCAATAATAATAATAATATATATATTTAAAAGCAAAAGAAGTGAGTTTGCCCTGCCTTAGTAATTAAGTACTATATTGCCCAGTTTTCAAATAGGTAATGGATAATTACCTGTGGGAATGCTGTTTATTTATCCTTATCCTTAATTTTGGAGATTAGGTTTGAGTCTCCTACACTTGATTGTGCCAATATATTAAATGTTTTTTATTTTCTTTCCCTAGTTTATGAATGTTTCCACTCTCCATATCACTTCCTTACACAGATTTGGTCTAAGTAGTTTCCCACACAGGGAAAGTCTGAGCTGAACAGAGTAGTGGACCATTAACAGCTCTGCATAGTTATTTCTCTTCCATACGCTCAGTGTAAATTTCTGAGGAGTTTAAAGTATATTTCTTTAATTTCTTGTATGCTAATCAGGCTAGCTTGAAGACATGAGGCCATCATGGTTCTGAAAACGTACCAACAGTTTTGAAAAAGCAACAGAGTTGCAGGTCTGAAGTTCGTTAAAAGACCTAGGGTTACCACAGAAATCAGAAAAACACACTTGCTTCATGGGTTTGAATAAAGTATGTGAGTAAGCAATAAGCATCAGAAGTTTTGGAAGATGACAGGCTAATAGATAACTTTTCAGTATACTCCATTCTTTCACCTGAGGTAAAAATGACTCTCCATGGTGACATATTGCTGAATAATGACAACATGAAGAGACATACCCATTTCAATTTAACTGCTGAAGAATCGATGAATCCTGTATGAACTGGCTGTTCATATTTAAGTGTCTGGGATGGAAAAGGCAGTCTCAAAATAGAAGAAATAGCTAACCAAATCAGATTTTTGATTAAAAAAAGAAATCTGCTGTAACTTATACTTATGTAGGGTAAAAAGCATTATAAAAATAAAATCCTTGGCATTATCAATTTATTTATCTTGCTCACTGTTGTGTTCGTCCTCATGCCCGAGAAGGAAAGCTTCCATGTCTCTCCAGAAAATGTTTCCACAGTTACCTTCCCCTGATCTGTTTAATTTCACCAACATATTTCACTCCTAGCCCTCAGCCCTAGCTGAGGCTTACCCACTGTGCTTACAGTACGTTCTTGCCAATGCCAGAGGTCCACCTGTTACGCAAAAAGAGTTAAAAAAAATAAAACTGAAAAGGACAAGATGACTTGCCAGCTTTCTCATCAAACTGGAAAACCAAAGGGTTAAATTCTCCTCCTTATGTAGTTCTCAGTAATGAAATGGAAAGCCTGTAGAGGAGAAAACCTCTATCTCAGGGAGCTCCCAGTTTGTGCAGCGGTTCTTGGGAGCCCAGTTAACCATGTGTGGAGCTGCAGCTACTCAGAGGGGTTTCATTTCTGGCGACTAGAAAGGGAAAATGTCTCATTCAGATGTGAAGTTATCTTTTCCTGTCTTGCTCCTCCTCTCTCCACTGTGCAAAAATGTCCTAGGCCAGAGACAACAGGGGACTTCAGGGGGAGAAAGGGCTCAGGGGATGAGGCATTAATCATTGCCTGTCTGTCTGTCACTATTATCCCACCAAGGGCAAACACAGAGGGCAACAGTAGGACCATTGGATTCCTGGAAAGTTCTGCCTATCAAACATCTCACCGAACCCCATTTGCTCAGGTGTGTTCCGTGCTGATAACACAAGCACAAGCAGCTCTGAAAACAAAAGGAGACCTTCAGACTACCCAGTCACTCAGACACAGAATCAGGAGAAAATTAATATTGCCTAAGAACCGCTGATGAGCTGTAGGACGTGAAGAAAGGAGGCTTCCTTATTAGAAAGAGAATATTTTATCTTTTGGCTGAATAAATATTTCCTGGTTTCCACAGAATGCTATCACGAGCAAGTCTGTGCTAGCAAGTCTGTTATTTGGTATGTCACGGTCTGTGTCTTACCCAGGCTTAGCTGAATACAGGTGATATCATTCACACAGAAACACTTTTCCCCTGAAGTTCTCAACTCCTGTTGTTTACATTATCAGGATGCAAAAGGTTTGGCAAGCACAGGTGTACCTAAAGCCTAGTTGCATTCACATCTTGGCACTGAAAATTCCAGCTTACAAGGCTCCTTTTTTTCCCCTAGTACTATTTGTACTTAGGTATAAACAAAAATTTATCTATCTCCTACTTCAGAGATTGCTTTAAAAAGCTTGGTTCTAAGAATCTAAAAAGCTAAAAGGGGTTTTCTTCATTCTTGCTAGTGATCAGAGAAAGAGGAGTTAGATACCAAGGAAACACGTAAGGTAAGACGTGTTAAAGAGATAAAGGTCTGTCTCCCCCACATGCTCACGATATATCATCTCTCAAGGTCAATGCGTAGCCAACGGAAAGTACATGCAGAAAGTCAACCTACACCAAAGAACAGCTCTGAGCTGTGAGAGCTGTGCATTGCTTTGATTTTCTCCTTACTGTCCTGCTCATAGTGCAGTCTGGTTCCCATCACCAATGCAGCCTGAAATACCCTCAAAATGTGTCACCCATGCCTGGCCTTGAGAATCTGTCTCCGCAGAGGGAGCCAGGCAGGACAGCTCCTCCAGGGTGCACACATACATGACATTAACAAACTGGCCACCTGACAGGACTGTTCCTCCACATAAAAGCTACAGAAATAGGAGCTTTTCTGCAGAGAGGAAAAGTAAGAGGAGCTAGTTCATGTGCTGGCACTGAACCTAAGTTATTCCTTTTTTTTTCCTAACCATATTCTTGGGTGACCTAAAAAATTTAGACTTTTTGCTTTCATTTCCAGCAGTGTTTTTTTTCCTATTTAAAAAAATATGTACTTCTGACAAATATTTTATAATGTAAATGGACTTTGCCAGGCTGCATGTCTAAATTGGAGCTGCCTTTTTATTTCAGCTTGTCCACTAATGGTATTACTTCAGTCTCCAAGGATCTACCTTGTACTCTTAAGTCTTTCTTTTTCGATATTTTTATTTCCACTGCAAGATACCTCCAGGTCACATTGGTTAAAAACAAGGAGAGGAAAGTTAAACCTACACATTTAGAGATGTAGATAAAAATTTTTGGACCATAACTTTGTTCTTTGACATAAAGTACACAAGCTACTTAAAAGAGGGTTAATAAAATTTTTAAATTTTAATACATTGGTTAGTATGGTGCTGTCCCATTTTTTTATAATGAGTCCCACTCATCAATTTTATATTTCTGAATGTTGTAAAAGCCACATCTACATTAGTATTTTGTGCCTATGCACTTTTATTCAAAACTCATTTGAAAGGTTTTTACAGATAATACTGAGAACAGATAACTGTTTTTTTGTCACAAACTTATGAAGTCCCACAGTGATGTTTTTTTTCCATGCATAAGCATCCTAATTCCCATTTTAAAATCATTTCCAGACTTCATGAAGGAGAGTTCAGAAACAGCACTAAAGCACAATCTAAGTGTCCAGAAATCAGAAGACAAAGAAAGCAAGTTCCTCGATTTAATATCGAAAGCTTTTAAAAGCACTCAAACATGTTTCAAACAGTTTGAACTGGAATAGTGTGTATGTAAATAATCATACATTTAGATTTGCAAACAGGCATAAAGGGCAAAGGGATAGATAAACTGCATTGAATCACACAAAAATCATTAAGAGCATAAAACACACAGTTTAGACATTACATGTCCCCATTTATGATAGACACATTCAAAACAACATGGGGATTTTTTTCCTAACTAATGCCACTTGACAGTAGGTCACCAGGTTTTTTGACTGATAACAAAATCCCCATGAAAAGGAGATGGATGTTACTGAAATATCTACAGAAATCTAATACTGTCTATACTTGTTTCGGTATCAGGAAAAAAAATACAGTAATTCCTTAAGCATGTTGTCATTTACTGAAGGAGGCTAGTAAAGTTTTCAGAAGAGTCACTTCAGTCACATGGAAATTCTTAGAAAGCACAGATGTTCTCTCCAAAGAAAAACCTGCTACCACCTGACTGCCTATATGTAATCATTATTCATATTGCATATATTTTATATAAAAATGTATATATGTAGTGGTTTATATATGCTTATTTTTACATATTCGTATAGGAATTCCTTTCTTATAAGGATGGAATGAATCCACCTTTTTGATTCCTTACACTCCAAACAGGAGACATTCAACAGTGTCAGAAATGAAAGAAGTAAGGCGCAGTTTATATTTGCATGGGAATAATTTCAAAAGAGAACTGATGGAAATATTTTTGATAAGCATTTTCAGAACAGATATCCACACTAGCAAGCATGCATGCTTCCAGAAGAGCTGCGGGTGCTGCACTAAGAGGCTGCCACTGCAGGAGTCTGACTTTGGGTGAGATCCTCAGGCTTTCACTGAGCTGTCATTTATGCCTGACTGTGCCCCAGCTCCACCGACATTACCGACATTACTGCTTTACGCCTGTTGTAACGCACAGACAGGGTGCACTAACACGCAGAAAACATGTCTGGCATCTCTGCTCTTTTTTCTGCCCCAAGGCCCACTGGTTAAAAATGCCCATCTCTGCCCAGAGGGACCTGAGATTGCATCAGCCAGATTCTGGGCAAGCCATCTGCAAAGTGCCCTGGGGCACAGCCCCAGGCCAGCACTCCCTCAGCCCACCCGCAGGAATGAAGTGGTATAATCAAATATTCACTAGGATGGAGAGGGAGCATGAGCAAACAGGGCTCATGGGAAAAGGCACCTGGGCTCCACGTCCTATTCAAGCACCTGTATTTTAGGAGGCATTGCAGAAGGGGAAGAAGTGCAGGTCACAGACCTATTCCCCAGAGTTTTCAACTGGTGGCTGTGCACAATGCCCACCTTGCTGTACTGCTTTTGTGGGATCGCCCATTTTGATGGATGTTGCGTGAAGACACCAAGCATCTAAGCATGGATTCTCCCAGGTCCCAAAGCCTACGGCTTCAATGTTGTTAAGCTTTTGCATCTTCAGCAGTGTGCAACCAAAGAGGAACACAAATGGCTAACTGGAGGCCCAAAATATTACCCAGATTCTATTAAATAACGAAACTTCATTACTTCCATCCATTCTATTTGTATACCTCCAAGCAACAATCAGGAATTACGCCCATGTTTCCACAAGCCCATGACACAGACACGAACATAGAGACTGTAACAGTCCTATCATCAGCTGCATCAGCACTATGGTACACCAGATCAAGGGCACTACCTCCTCCATACTTTTGACTCTCACAACCAAAGAGCTGCCTGTCTGAATTTCCAAAAGTGTGTTGCTAAAGTAGATTTCCAATATCCAGGTTGATGGCTCAAATTTCCCAAGCACTGAGTCCAGCAGCTACCAGACAGAGTTGCATCTACGTAGCATTCTTGAAGGTTTTACGAACATATTTGTCCTTATAGATATCAAGCCAAATCTTAAAGAACTCTTAAAAAAGTGTCTCCTGGTAATAAAAGGTATTCTGAAAACAAACAGCCAAGCAAGTTGCTGAAATGGGTCTTATCAAGAGCTGAAAGTTTTAAAGGCCTGGAAACCTTAGGCAATCCCAGCCAGTATTATCCACTGTAATGAAGACGGGTGTTCTTAGCAAATTAAAATCCAATTAAGAAGATGGACATGCAGGTAAATTTTTTCCCTGAGGAGAAAAGAGTAATGACTTTAGACTGGTTTTTCAGAAGAGGTGTCCCCTTATATGCCATTTATATATGCAATGGATACCCCTTTGCATTTTGATTTTTCTTAATTTTTGTACCTATAGAGTTGGCATTTTCCATATGTTGAAGGAAGATGAGGAATATTAGAAGAAAAAACAGAAGTGGTAGGAATTGGTGTTCACTATAGCCCTGCACAAGTGGGATTTTAAGCTTGTAACAACTGCCATTATCTGATTTCCCTCCCTCACACCTCATCATAGGCAATCAAAAACTCTAGAATCAGCATTAGTTAAACCTTACTACCTTTTACCTCAGGTGGGTCCAAGACAGTTTTAATGAAGAGACTGTTATTTTATATTCACCAGAAAAAAATATTTCAACCTGACCCAGAGCTTTCTATAAATCTGCAGGACATGAGAATAGTCTCTGCTAATTAGGGTACTGACGTAAGAGATGGCATATATGGGTCCCAGGTCTGCCCACTGAGATGCACAGGTAAAGCTACTCCTCTGAAGACAGTCTGATACCAGCACCTCCCAACATGCTATGCAGAAAGCTTGAGTTCAAATCTCTGCTGTAAAACAGAAAAAGAAAGTCTAAGGAGCTTCATCTCTCCTGTATTCATACAGACCAGCCCAGTTTTGAGAATGGGGCATAGCCTCCTCAGTTAATAAATGCTTGCTTTCCTTAACAAAGCCTTAATTGAAAGCAAACCGTAAGTTTAAGAATGGGAAGAAAAACAAATCAAAAAACAAACAAAACCATAAAAAATCCCCACAGCTTTATTTTTGCATTTCCTCTCCTTCAGTTCTATTTCCCATTCCCAGTAGTGCTGCTCAATGCTTACATGAAGCAATTCAAGCTGCATGGCTTTCTGCTCCTATTCAACTCCCCAGGCAAACTAAAAGCAGGAACTTAGTAACCTCTCTTCTCCTCAAATTTCTTGTTTCTGTGTTCGTTAAAGGATGTGCTCTATAAAACCTGGCTGTCAACATCAGCAGTGTAGCTGTCTGCTTCAGAGGTGTTCACATGAGACTTACCGTGTTCTCAGCAGAGACCCTCAGGCACATCAGGGCACAATTCACCTTCTCCAGTACAGCTATCTAGACTGGGATGCAGCTGTCTAAACATAGATGTCTAATGGTGGTTTTGATGCCCTAGCATATTCCATCCAACCATCACATCTGCAGGACACAAAACTCCCATAGCCCGTGGCACATCAGCCAGCCCAGTGCAGACTACGTGGATGCTCTAAGGCTGCACCCCCTTTGTTGTTTTGGCCTGGAGCGCTAGAGTAGTGTTGAAATAAATCCCAAAATGGTTCCCATTTACTATGTGTCTGGTTGTTTTGCAGAGCAGTTTTGGTGTGTGCAAACTGGTTATAAATAAGCCAAAAAACCCCCTGCACATTTGCAGATGTGCTCCAATATTCAATAGGGGCGTACGGATCCAAGTGACTTTAGATAGTTTCAAGGGACACCTAGATCAGGGACCAGACTAAACCTACTCTGAAGTAAAAGACCCAAATTACATGCAGGGAAATTTTAAAGTCCTCAGCACCAGATGCTTTGATCTACAGATCTGCTTCTATCGTGCTGACTTAGTTCCTTGATAAGCTACATCCCACCCACTGCCAAGTAAATGAATGTATGGGTATTATTCACTTACTATCTGTTTATTCTCCTTTAATTCTGTATCTTCTGTGCTCTACCTTTAACTCTTAAAATAGCAGTTACAAAATTAAATTTATTATTATTGTTGTTGTTGTTACTAATATTATTATTATATGTCAAAGAAAAATTATTAAATTCAGTTATAAATTATCAAAATAAAAAATTTAAAAGGTGCAGCCAGGTTCCAGGCTTACACAATGGTGGGAAAAGGCATTGGAACTGCAGGCAAAAACACCAGTTTACTGCTACTTGCCAGAAGATAAATGTCATAAACCAACAAACAGCAAATGAGGAACAGTATAAGTTGTTTCCCCTTCTGATTGAAATTAGAAGAGTCAATAAAAAGAAGAGAATAAAAATTCCTATAACAACTTCATTCTTCTTTAACCTTGCAGACTTAAAAATCAGTCAGATCTTTGATCTAGAATTTAAACATATATATTTTTTTTGGCCATTTGTCCCAAATTAAGCCTTACTACTAATTAAAATTACAACTTTGAAAGGACAGGTAAAGGCACTGAAATATTTGAGTAGTATATTAGCCCTCAAAGTCCGTAGTCAATCCTTGCTGAGGAACATGAAAAACATGCTTTTATTAAGGGGTTCCAACCCAATAGAATCATTCAAAACTTACACTTTTATAGGTGGTAACATAAGTAATTTATTTGATTTAGTATGAAATTATCTGTGTTTCAGCTTTTTAATCGACGTGAGAGGTCACCCTTACAATTTGGCAGCCAAAGGGCTGTCTTATGCTTTTGGCAGACTTGTGTTATTTGTCTCATAGTTGACAGTCCTTGCTGAACAGCATGGAAGTGCAGATTTCCCCTCATACACATATCAGAAAAGAGCGAAGATCTTTGAAGTCTAAGGTTTTTACATGCTCTTGCTTGCAGTTGCATAGTAACTATGCACTTCTGGGATGAAATGTTCTGTTCTATTGAAAATGCTTTCATTTGGCTACTGAAGATAGGTACACTGAAAGATTGCACTTTCTGTCATGATTTAGATAGGCAAGGTTGAAATGTACCAGAAAATACAAATGCACTAGGTATGTCTCCTAATATATAATTCTGACAAATCATAGTAGAACGATACCCCTCAAACCAGCCACTTAGTGTGTTCAGGAGTGCAGCCATGGGTGTAAGGTGCATCTCTCAGGGCTAGTATCCCAGCAAGCTACATTTGCCTGTAATCCAAGTATGCAACACACCAGGTTTGGTTTTTTTTCCCAGCTGAGTTCATCAGCAGCCAAATGCAGGAGCACCCGTGCCCTCAATGTTTCATTTGAGACTCAGCTCAGGAGTCTAACAGGCAGAATGCAGATGTATGCACCAGACAGTGAAATGTGAAAATGTAAATGTAAAGACTCAGTATGTCAGCTTTACAGCTGACATTTCAGTATTCTTTAGGAAGATAACCTGAGCTAGATGTATTTTAATGTCATAAGTTTCTCTCCTGCTATTCCATGGAGGTTTTCTTTCCTTAATGCCCTCTATAAACTTCCTATCATGTACTACAACTTTTTCAAAAATAAGCAAACAAGAAAAAAATCTTCCCTCTGTAGACATACTAAAGTTTAAAGTTATAAACAAGGTCACCAATATTAGGTATAACTGCTGTCTGTCTTTTAAAGATGGTGGTAATAAGCAGGTAATTTCCTTTAGGAAATCAATTATCTGAAAGAAAAGATTCTTCTAACCAAGACATAAATATACTAAGAAGTATCTCAGAGTCTGAATTAAGCAGACAGGGAAGATTCATAAGTCTCATTAAGAGAAACATCACAGAAATAAGCACCAGACAGCCATAAAAGACAAACTGTTAAATTGTCTCTCCCAGTGTAGGGCTCTGTATGCACTTACTGCTATTCATGTTTTGTAACTGCTCGAGTTAATGGATAAATTAATTATCTAATTGTCGGCATAGGGACAGATCCTTACAGGTTTCATCTGCCTGGATTTGTTTGCTGAAATGACACTAAACTCACTTGCACAAGCTGGCAACCTCATCAGCACAAGAATTCAAAAAGACAATTCAGAATACAGAAATTTGGTAGTTTTGGAATACAAAGATACAGTTAGGCTGGTGTTCCTGTATTTAAGTATTGATTGTTTTCATTTTTGAGGTATGCTGACGGTGTCCAGAATCAGACCAGGGATGTTAATCATCACCAAAATACCACCAATCTCACTGCCGCTTTCTTCTCTGAACATCAGTAGCAAATATTTAAAATCACAATGAATAACACACACAACAGGAATAGGCAAAAGATGCCAGTTGGGTTCACAGAGCAGTACATAGTCCATCTCACGAGTTAAGCACCATAACCTGGGTGGAAAACAGGCAACAAAACAGACGCTGTACAGCTCAGTCCCTCTGACAACCACCTCTGAAATGCTGCTTTCCCTGAAGATGTCAGGGAAACTTACAGAAAGCAGCCAAATTTAGGGTTGTTGATCTATTTTCTCCCACTAGCCTGCATGTGGATTAAATCCCAGAAGCATAGTGTATAAAGCAAAACAGACTAGAGGAACATTTGAAATCCAGCACTCCTGAGACAGCCGCCTACCTGCGTGATAATACTGTGTCTCCTGCAACATACCACATTTTTAACTGTGCCTGTAAATGTTTCAATGTCTTGGATATGGCTTTAGTTCCCTAACAACACATGAGGATTTCTTAAAATAGATATTAGCATCTCTGCTAAATTGCAGCATTGTCAGCCTAATAATAAGTTGAATCTGAATCTCAAGGGCTCAATCCTTTCCAGAAAGGACTTTTTGTGATCCAAGATTTTATACTGTTAGCTGACCAACTAATGACTCTGAACCATCCGTTTTACAATACAGGAGAGAAAACAAAGGCAAACCTAGCAGTAAGTGCAGATTAAGACAACCTCCTGATCCACAAGGCCATGCAGGTGAGTAGCTGATGCCCCATCTGTCCTCAGTCAAGCCCAAAGCCTGAGCAGGAAGGTCTTCCTCTCTGCTCTATTTCCAGAAGTCAAACTCCAGTATGAGATCTGGACACATCTCTCTCAGCAGAGGCTGGAGACCAACACCAGAGACACCTGCTCTGTGATGTTTCTGGGGAATGGCATCAAGCACCATTTCACAGCTCAGACACACGTTTGGCAGGGGGAGGGAGGAGGCAAAAGAAAGCCCCTGCATAAGGCTCTGCCTGAGAATTAGCTGCTGTGAGTTGGAGATCCCTCACCTCCTCTCCCAAACCACTCACCCTGAGTTCCCACAGCATTACAGATATTTACAGGCCTAGGAAAGTCACCCCTGGCCCTGAGGCTTGTTGGAGATTTCAAGATGGTCTAATCAAAAATGTTAGTTTCAACTAGAAGCAAGTTCAAGTCCAAATGCAGGCTCTGATATAGTTTTTATAGAAAATGTTAATACAGGCGTGCTTTTAAAACCTACCTAGCCCTTTAAAATACTTGGATTGAAAAATAAAAGCTCCTAAAACATTCTGTTTGAAAGCAAGCATAATAAGGAGAATAAGTTTTTTGCCAAACTGAGATCTTGTAGCTTTCTCTTCCTTTGATCTATTCCTTATTACCTTGCTTGTTGTTCTATTAGACATATCATAGTCACACAGATGTGGCACTAATCACAGGGTAGGAGTTGCCAGCTGCCTGGGAGGATAAAGCTACTCTGACATTATCCCATCAGGCACCCAACAGTGACTTAGGAGATACAGCCATTTAGCTGACCCCCTTGTAAAGAAACAGGTGCCATCTGAGCATGCTGGGAAATCCTTTCTAATGCAGAACCCCTCTACGGTTTGCAGTTTAAAGTAAAAAAAGAAATAGCAATGCCTATCATTTTGCACACTGAGGTTAGGCACAAAATGCTGAGGCTTTCAGTGGGAGTCTTGCTTGCTGAAGATAAGTATGGCTTAGCATGTTAGCCTAGTAAAAAAATATTTCTGTATTGAAAATGAAAGATGCTTGGAGGCATTAATTGCACTTTATGTTTCGGACTTGATTTTAATCTAAGATCTACACTTGAAGTTAATTCTGCCCCAAAGCTTGGGTACAGATAAAGAAGCATCAAAATTCTTCCCTTGAAAACATTCCCAATTTTGGAGGAAGCCTGAGGGGTAAACCTTTTGACCAACCAAAAAATCCAAGAAATTTGGTAAGCCTTCAGAAATTTGAGACTGAAATTCAGTTATGCCGTATAGTCAAAATTATCCCAGCTTTCTAGTATTTTGTTGTTGTTGTTGTTTCTGCTGTTGTTTTGGTGTGAAGACCTCATCTGGCTGCTCTACTGCCTTCTTTTGCTCTTACAGAATATCAGTGGCACAAAGTTATGATGATACTTAATGCATGAATATTTGCACAGCATCCATCTAGTAGGGTGATAAGCAGAGTAAACATATCTAAGTGCTGACTGATCTATGATGTTTTTCCACAGGAAAGCATACATGAGAAAAGGACATGAATTGAGGCAGGGGTAGGAGAATAGGGACGCACAGCAGGAGGCAAATACATCGAGGACTCCACAAAGCTCCTTTGCTCCCACATACAAACAAGGCATAAGCATATCCTGAGGTCATCCTAGAGTTGCCACAGCCCAGAGGAGTCCCAGGTCCCTGTCTCAGCTTCTCACCCCATGTGACCCATGGGGATGAGGGAGAACAGCGAGCCACATCAAAGCCGGGCATGAGAAATCTGTCTCCCAACCTTCATGCCATCCCAGGCAAAAAAGGTGACCTGTGCCTTCACCCCCACTGTGGACACTGACTGCATTGCTGTGCTGAAGGGGGCATAGTCAGCTTTGGCTGGGTATCACAGCTCCAAAGTGGCATGCTGGCCCCAACACTCCGCTCCCTGCTCCCCACAATCAGCTCAGCAAACACGTCTCCTTCCTCCTCCACCCTCGTCACCCCACACTCCTCACTGCCTGCCGTTTCCAGCCCAAGCTGAAGTGAAGCGTGACTGCACCAGCTGTGCCTGGCAGAAGGTGCCAGGAAGACCATAAATCTCCACACTGCCTAAATAAGCACATCCTGTGGCTCTTTGCCCCTCTCCCCACCCCCACCCCCCTGCCACTTCCCCTCTTGTCTCTTCCCCAGCTGATGAGTTCAGTGTGGAGGTGGACATGGCAGGGAGCAATGCAAGACACAAGGAGGGAAGAGCAGCCACCAGGTAGTCACCCAGTGCCCAGGGTGGAGGGGTGTGGAGATGTCAGGGCAGCAGTGGTTCTCCATGTGCCAAAGCCAAAAATACAGGCGACATTTTATCAAACTGCATCATACAGGCATCATTTTATCAGACCACATCAACTTTGCAGCCAGGGATCTTCACTGTCTTCAGGATTTTGTGGAAGCTGAGAAGGAATCAGAAAGATTACCTAGAAGTTGTATTTAGGAGCCAATATTGACACAAATATACACGCAGTCTTGTGGTAGAGTTATCACTGTACACCAGTCATAACTTCTATTATACGACTATTAATGCGACCAAATGAGGATCCCACTGCATTCAGACGAGCCTGTGTGTCATGGTGAGTGCTGCATCACTTAGCAAAAGTTGCAGCTTCAAATCCTAGCTCAGGACCTCTACTCATGGTTTTTTGTGTTTCGGTTGCTCATTTCGAACCCAGAGACCCCTGTTATGCTAGTGACGGTGCATACACGAGTGGCTGTCCTGAAAGCATGCAAGAAATTCCAAGAATGAAGTCTAAACTTTCTCCTCCTCCTGCGTTTCTCATTTCATGTGCTCAGCTGCACCACAAGCCTCCATTACACTCTTAAGTATTAACACAGCTATCCTCTTGATGTGGGATTCCTCATTATCATATGAATAAATGATTAATTGTCAGCATGCTGAGCAAGTGCAACTTTTATAACTATATGAATCAGCACTGTGCCAAACCCTTCAAGAATAGCAACAGTGTTCCAGTATTTATTGCACTTTATTGCTTCCTGGATCATTTAAAAGGAGTCACTGACAACCAACCATTTACACAGGCTTGAAAGTTTTCCTCGGATGTACTGAGCGGTTCTGTATTTCAAAATGCAGACATACCTTCTTTCCCAGCAATTTAACACTAGGCCTTTGGCAGAAAACTCCACAGCTTGTCCAGCAAATGCTACTATTTGCAGTGGCACATCTTGTGTATTACCAGAAGATAATTTTAATGAAACTTTGAGCATAATTTTAAGTACTGTTCTAACAATCATGCTGGCTTTGGTGATGTTCTCCATGGGTTGCAATGTAGACATTAAGAAATTCTGGGGCCACATAAAAAGACCCTGGGGTATTTTTGTGGGTTTCCTTTGCCAGTTTGGAATTATGCCTCTCACAGCCTTCTTGCTGTCCTTGGCCTTTAACGTGCTTCCTATTCAAGCTGTTGTGGTGCTGATCATGGGATGCTGTCCAGGGGGCACAGCCTCCAATGTCATCGCCTACTGGGTGGATGGAGACATGGACCTAAGGTAAGAGCAGCCATTCTTTAAGTAGTTCATGTGGATTTTCACATTATAAACTTTATATTGAAAAGGACTGTCTGATTTCTTTCTTAGCTTCCTGGCCCAGGCATGGTGGAGGTTTCTTCTTATAAAGATGTTCAGTTACTGTAATAGTAGTAAATATTAGCAGAATAGCAAATATCCTTGGTTCATTGAGAATTCATGAGGAAGATAACACAACAGCATTGTGTATATTCAAAAATATCTTTATTGTAAATCTTCAGATTCTGCAGAAAATAGCATTTATGAAGACCATAAGATACTGACGATTGTGAAATTTTTGTCCAAGTTTGAACTACTTTTGTGATTTTGTTTCTCCAAGATCTCAGGCTGTAAAAAAAATTTAAAAAAAAAAAGGGGGGATTTTAGGATCTGAATCCTCTGTACAAAACAGTGGCTATGTAATAGTTCTTGAAGTAATGTTTCTTGAAAAAGACCACCTGTGGGAAAATATTTTTCCTCCTTTTGTGTTCTATACAATGAATAGAAAGGCTTAGATTTTCTCTTTGGGAACTAATACAAGTGAAAATCACTTGCAGTAATTCTATCTGCTCCTGGCACCTTCTGCAAAGTCTTCAAACTGAGGGAAAGTTTTACAGGCTTAAAGCCACTGACTAAGGCAGTCCTGCACGCTGGGGGCAATGAAAAGAACTCCGTTGTGCTGAAGTGTGATGGTCTCGGTGACAGGGTGTTCTGAACTCAGAAACAGATATGTAAGGCACCTGGCATGGCCTAGGACATCAAATATGCACGAGAAGTGAACCCTACTCTTGATGTAAATTCCACAGGGGATTCATTAACTCTAACAGCCTTTAAAAATGAGCCATCTTTTTATTTTTATATCCTGATTGCTTTGCTCTAAAATAAACAGGATCATTTCTCTGTTTCCCTCAGAGTAACATAAAATGGAGCATTCATCCAATTTATCATATGCCAGTTTGAGCTAGAAATGGAAAAAATAATAGAAGTAAGAAAGATGTGGAGCTGGGGCGAATAGACTAAGAATGTTAATATTTGTAGCTTTAATAAGACATTTTTTCCATCCTTTGAAAATAGTGAACTTTTCTGTCACATACAGGTGTTAATGTAATACTAGCTTTCAAATTTTATATGAGGTCAGCTCTGCTAATCATCAACTTCCTCACTGTGGAGGAAAGACCTATGATACTAGGAACTGTAAGACACTTAATTTCAATAAATACAGATCTAAGAAACCACAGATGGAAAGATATCCAGCACAAGTCTGAAATTCTGTCCTAATCTTTCCTTGGAAGAATGCATTGAGCTAAACTATGTTTTCTGAGCTCCGTACATTATGAGTGGTGTCACTGAAATCAGTGGTAAAAATCCAAATGAATGATGCCATAAATATGAGTAGGGTTTATATCCCATGATGCTGGCAGAGGGTGAAGTAAACTGAAAATACCTATAAAAGGCTGTTTTTCAGGTAAAGACCCTTCCTTACCTTAAGAAATCAAAGACTTTTGGTCAGTACCTCTGTGACAACAATGCAGGGACCAAAGGATATGGGCGGTAGAGCAGAGACGGCAATGCAATCATCTTCAGTTCTTGACAGAAGAATAACAATATAAGTAGCTTGGCTGGTTTCTGGAGCCAGCACAGTATTATAAAAAGCCTGCCCATCATATCAGACAAAGTTTAGTTTGCAGCTGAAAATATTTTATGTTTATACATAACAACTCATTACCGTTGTGTACAGTCCTGCTTCAAAACGTCCCAGTGCAAATAGACCACAAGTTAGAGCAGGAATTAATTTTCTACTGCTCGTATAACCACAGGGAGGTGAAGTATGAGGTTTTATACCTTTCTTAGTAATTCAGACCCAGATGATATACTCTAAAGCTTCCCATAGGGACATCTGGTTTTGACATCTCTTGATATTTCACAAGAACAACTGCTTCTGAAACACCATCTTCTCTCCTCCACAGCTCCCCTATGAGCTTCTGAGAGTACAGGGACTGGGGTTAGAGAATGTGCAGATTTTGGAGCAGGATGTAGATACAGGGATAGTATGAAGATGTAGGAAATATGGAGGTAGCAAAAATAAACTCTTTTATCCATTTGGGACTTCACCTGACTTTAATTGTAGCCCATGGCTCTCTTTTCTCTGTGTGTAGGAACTCTCTTGCCAGAGGCTCCTACAAAGCTCTGTTCAATGACTCTGAAGCAGAGACTGACAGGAACTAAAATTAGTACAGATATTCCTGTGGGGTTTGTATTAATTGTTCTAGATTTCTCTGGATTTGCCCAGTTTGTGGGAGGGGGTCAGTAGTCTCTTTTCTGAGGGCAAGCAACACAAAAGAGAAATCAGAAGTGAGACTCACAAGGAACTTTCCAAAGTACCTTAACTAGAACCAACTCTCATTATTTTTATGTCAGAGGAGTGTGATTTGTAGGCATAATTTTATCTATTCCTCTCAGATTCCGAGATTGTCCTCCTTATTTTAGCTGTCCTGCCCTTTTCTCTTTCTTCATTCCTGCAGCAGAATGAATCTTTTAGTACAAGGTGTACCAGGCCTGATGGTTTCAAGACTTTATATTTTTAAAACAAAAATGTTTTTGTACAAATCACAGAAGGAACAATACTTATGCTCAGCTTCACTCAGTAATTTTCAGCACCTATTCTTTGGGCAAGAGCAAAATAAGCCAGAAAAGGGTATTTTATTGCATCACACATCCTAGATGATGAATACCTTTTTTTTTCCATGCTGTTGACTTTGGAGTGAAAATTTAACACTCTAGAACTGCTGGTATAATGGAAAGCTCCTTTTTATGTCTATCTGACCCTGTCCAGCCTGCCACCCTCTCAGAAGCCAGCCGGAAAGGCAGCATGCAGACCTTTCTGATGGCTGCCTGTCTGACTGCCTCATTTGCACTGAAAGTTACTCTTCTGTGGCTGCAGAACACATTGATATTTTATGTTCCTTTCTTTTCAGCAGAAGCCATTCCTTCCGCTTAGCTTTTTTTTAACCTGATATACAGGATAAATTGACTGTAGCCAGCAGCATTTCTTGCCCAACATTTCATAAACTGTGAAGCTGTAATAAGAAAATGAGAAAGACTATAGGCTAGCATGAGATGAGCTGTCACTCTAACCAATTTCTTTGCAGCATCAGCATGACAACTTGCTCCACACTGTTTGCCATGGGAATGATGCCACTTTGCCTCTTTATTTACACCAAGATGTGGACTGATTCTGATGCAATTGTACTCCCCTACGACAGCATTGGTGAGTCCAGTGAACCAGCACTATCCCTTCTGACTCTGTTCTTTATCGTCCCCGTAGTAACAACCACCTTTATGTCATCATGCTGCAGAGTCATAATGAAATGACCCCAGATTTTTAAAAATATTCATCCTTCTACTTTCCAATAACTTCCATGGGAATTAGGTACCTAGATCACTTCTTCCACAGTTCTGCAGAAAAAAGACTTGAAGTCATTATAAATATTGTACAGATATTTATCATGAGATTGTGCATGGCTTTTTTCCATATGGTTTGGAGACCTGCATGGTACTAGGATAAGAGTATAGAATAATTCGTATAACCCCTTTACCTGTATTTGTAACAGCTTTAAGGCACAATCTTGCAGTGTGCTAAGTTCTGAGGCCATAATCTGGCAAAGTACTTAAGCACACATGGATAATTAAGCAAGTGATTAAAACTGCTGAGTCTCTTTGAAAAGCTGCAATCTACACAGCCAGAAGTGGCTTCATTTGACTTCCTGTCAAAAATCTCATCCAGCTACAAAGAGAAAATAGTCAGAGTATTTGGAAATACATGCTCCAGTGCTTTGCAGAGCTGTGGCCCTAGTGCTTATCAAGTACAGTTCCATGTTGTGCTAGTCTTAAAAGCCAGCAGAGTCACTCTCATATTCTTCAGTTTCATTTCCCATTGTCCTGGGGAAAAAAAAAAATCACATACATTGCTTGCGCTTTCAAAATAAATACTGAAGGGGGGAGGCTAAAACAAAAGAAGCTCTAAACCGGTTGTTGATATGGTACAGTAGCAAAACACCTGCAGACAAAATGAACATTTAATATAGCTACTCACATCACAGGATAGCGATGATTAGCACGCTCAAATTTCTGTCTGCCTTTCTGATGCAGGTGAATGAGCATGTAGCTCAGCAGAACAGCAATTACTTCAACAGGCTGCCAGAGATAACAGACTCTATAGAAAAGCAAATGGGCAGGTGTGGGTAGAGTGTGCATGTGTGCTCTGGGGTGCACATACCAGAAAATACCAGAAACATCCCCTGAAGTCTTTCTCCTTAGCTCCAGCCAGTCTACACAGTGTCTGTCCTCCTGTTGTGAACTTCTGCATGATACATGGGCTTACCTTCTCTTCTCTGTTCTTTTTCACAGGAATTTCACTGGTAGCTCTTATAGTTCCTGTTTCATTCGGAATATATGTTAACCACAGATGGCCTAGTAAAGCAAAAATCATACTTAAGGTAGGATATATAAGGCTGAACCCTTAGTAATTATGGACAAATTATGGAATCGGTGGCACCGCTGAAGCAGTGTATTGCTATTCATAGTATTGGTATCTGACTTCATAAGAGCCAGGAAGTTTTCAGCAGAAAACAAATGAGATGCTGCAGAAATGTATTGCTTTCCCCCTGCACAAACATGCATGAGTTGCATACATTATTAGAAACTATCATTATCCAAAGAGCCTACTTTTGTCTTTGTCTACAATTATGTTAGTAATTGAGTTCAGTTTATAATGTAAACTGAAATTGGAAGGAAAATCATTCAGTTCAACTGGAAGCAGTTTTTCTACGCAAAATAATAAAAAATGAAAACATTCTGTATTAAAAAAAATTTTACTTTTAAACCAGTTAATTGGCTTTTTGGGGCAATTTTGGTGGTGCAAATGTGCCAACTAAAAAAATCTAACTATTCACAAAATTCTACTATCTTTCCAAGATATCAAGTTTCAGATGCATCAAAAATATAAGGGTTTTGGCAAAAAACTAGTCACACCATCAGCATCATAAAAACAACAACAATAACAACTTATCTCCATTTAGTTTTAACAGCAAATTAATCATTCTGGACATTAGATTTAGGTTTAAAGTGATTGTCAGATGCGCTGAGTACCCTTGGCCTTTGTTAACTGTTCTTAGTTAATACACATATTTTCTAAATTTTCTTGAAGAAAACTAATCTGGCAACTTGTTACTCTACCTATACTTTGTTATCATTTCTCAACTTAGGAAGCATAGAGCATAAATAAAGTCTTTTAAATCAATTCATTTTCTTAAACTCTTAACTTATTGTGTTGTATTTTTAAATGCACTCACAACTTATGAACTTGGATACCATTGAGTGCTGGTTTCAAAACTGCTATTTCTGTTTAATCAGTTAAGGGAAAAGCATGGGCTTGCACTCTCATGAAAAGAAACTCTCCTTGCTCTCTCAGCAAAACACCATTTCATCCTGTTTCTTACCGAGTGGGTGAGCAACCCACACTAGGGTCTGTTGACAGTTTGCTTTATGTAGGACAATGAAGCCTCAAGTGAAGATTGAGCCATAACTGTCAGATTAAGGTCCATATAGTGAGAAATGGAGATAAGAGCACAAAGACAGTGTGCCAGGTGAAATAGAAGAGCCTGTCATAGCCAGACCATGTTTCTTCTTCCAAGGTGCATGTGGTTAATAGCTCAGTCAGATAAAAGCATTTGTTCACTCAGTGCTCTTAAAAAGGCTTCAGCCAAAGACTGATGAAGCCAGCTCAACAGGAATACACATTTTAGCTGAGAAATGGATTCTCCTAAGCTTAGCCCCAGAAGTCTGCTGGTGAGATCCCTGGCAACATATGCCATAAGCGCAGACATTTCACTTGGATATTGAGAAGAGAGTGAGTTATCACTTTTTATTGGCAAGCAACGGAGAAGATCTCAGTACATTCAGCCACAGCAAATAAGATCAACTCAGTGACTATGTCTACTCATCTATGTCTACTCTAGTAGACTATGTCTACTCTGTTTCTCATATAGAAATGCTATATGAGCTCACAGCCAGTTTTCAAACACAGATTTTCAGCCACATTAAAGATTTACTCCTCTGCTTGGCAAATAATTTCCTACAACTAACAGTCTAGCGTCTAGCTAGCATACACTATACTAAGCCCCAGAGTGTGACTGCTCAAGAATTGGGGAGGAAAAGTGCATTATACTAGATATTAGGCTGTCAGTTTCCCAACAACTCTGGGGAAATTTTTCTAATGTGTGTACCATTCCTCTCTCACATCACACCTGTGAAATTATTTTTAATCTCCAGTTCTAAGTACAATTATAACCAAGGCTTCAAGAGACTAGTTTTACAGGTATCTGGTATAGATACCTTTTATCTGTAATAACATGCCATGATCTGTATCTGTAGTCACACATTGAAGTACATCATACATCTGTTTGGGAAAAATGACAGCTATCTAATCTGTCTGCCTGCTGTGAATTACATTGCCATAAACTTTAGGTTTTATGTTTAATAAGAAGTTTCAGTGACTCAGAGACACTCACAGGCATGGTTGACACTATGTTTGCTGCCATTAAATCTTGTTGGGATCTCTTATTCACACAGTCCTTCCTCTTTCCCCTCACAGGTCGGTTCCATTGTGGGAGCAATCCTCATTGTGCTCATTGCTGTGGTTGGGGGAATACTCTACAAAGGCTCCTGGACTATCTCACCTAAATTATGGATCATTGGCACCATATTTCCAGCAGCTGGCTATTCTCTGGGATTCTTTCTGGCCCGCATAGCTGGTCTGTCTTGGCACAGGTATGGAATTCTTTGTGACTAAGACCTGTAGCCTTTTTTCAGCTGCGAAAAAAAGTTTTATTTAATGATTAATCAATGCTGAGAAGAATCCCTAAACATTAGCTATGCTACAGAGTCACTCATTCCCCAACACTGTTTCTGGGTTACTATGTGTAGAAAAATGTTTATTTTGCACATTTTTATTTACAGATTCTGACTATACTATTTCCTCAAATCTTTCATTCATCTTCCCCTCGTGCTGATGACCTAGACTTCGAATGAGTGAAAGAGAATAGACTTATGAGTGGGATGGGACTGCAATAAAATTTATCGGGAAGGTGAAGCTGCCTACAATTTAGAATGTCTTTACAAGAGAGGGAGATAGTCAGTGCCCTATATATGGCTTGAAGGTGGATCACAGTCCTTTATAATTGTGGAACTGCCATAGGTTTAGTGTTAGGTTAATGGTTGGACTCGATGATCTTAAAGGTCCCTTCCAACATAGACAATTCTATGATTCTATTCTGTGAAATTGTGTGTGTTCTGGTGGTAACAACCATATGATTTGTGGAGTGAAGGGTACCATTTTCTTAGTTATCCATCACTGTATGTTTCTTGCTTATCCAAGTTACTGAAAGGCATAAAGACTCACAGGCTGCTATTTCACAATTGTCTTTCTATTATTCCCTTTAGATGTCGTACAGTGTCTCTGGAAACAGGCATGCAAAACACGCAGCTATGTTCAACCATAGTACAGCTCTCATTCACTCCTGAACAACTTGAACTGATGTTTACTTTCCCACTCATCTACAGCATTTTCCAGCTGACGTTTGCACTACTAATTTTAGCAGGTAAAGTATAGATATCTTCTATTATAGCATTATAGCTATCATTCTTATTGTGTTTCATTTTTCATGGATATGGAGAAAACAAGAAGGGATATAAATAATCAAATAGAAAATAGTTAAGTAAATAACGATCCAAATGATTACTGAGCATCACCACTGTGCTGAGCCCTGTACATAACTAGGAATATACCAGGCTCAGTTCAAGATATGGAAGATCCTTTTTTTCAGCACAAGAAATGGAATCTCCACCACCTACAACGGGGCACATGACAACACATGAGCACAGGATTGTTATTACCCTTGGCTGAGGAAGGTCAAATGCATCTTCTTCCACTGCTCCAGGAAGCCTGAATATACAGCTGCCCATCAGGGCCATCCCCACAATCATGCACAAACTCCCTGTCCTACCAGCTATTGAGAGAACAGGCATTAGCTTAAAAGTTAATGTGAGAAAATATCTTCCATTAGAAGTACAGGTCCCTTTTTCCTCCCACATATGCCTCTCATGAGTTGCACTGTTGTTGCTACAACTAATCTACCAAGGGTTGGGACCTTGTCCCATGTTACTCACACCCAAAACCAGCTGTGACTCTTGAGTTCCCACTCCCAAACCAGCCATCTTGCCCGACATCAGAGCGTTGCCCCAGGGACACAGCCCTCAAGGCACAGCCCTGACTCCAACCACTCTGTCAGGCAATGGCGTGGGGACAGACAAATCACTTTGCCCCAGCTTCTGCCCAGCAGGACTCATGTAGAAGTAAGGGTCAGTCCCACAGACCTAGCCAGGAGGCCAAAAGCTTCCCAGGGGAGACAGGCAATACTTTTGTGTGTCACTGCACACAACAGGAACACAAAGCAGTCAAACACCAAATGCAGAATTTAAAATGTTTTCCTTGTTATTTTCTAAATGTACTTTTCCAGTGATGAGTGCTGTTGACATAAAATAATTAAACATAGCTTTAAAGAAACTGTTTGGAGGTATTGGGATGTTTCAGCAATATAGGGATGGAAAATATTGCATGACTACATGTTACTACAGTGTCTTTTTCAGGCAATTGTTACAATTTCTTTATTTAATACTAAGTATATACGAATTCCCAGGCTACCGTCTTTACAGAAGACACCGGGTCAAAACAAAGACAGATGTCGAGAAAACAGAGGAAAAAGAGGATACAAAATCAACGTCATCACATGCTAAAATAAATGGAGGATTTGTATCAAATGAGACCAAATAGACAATTACCTCTGTTCCTACCAGCTGAAAAGATATAAGATATACGGTTTACTTAAAACTTTTTTTCATATGCCATTGCTTTATGGAAATACTTAACAAAAGGAGAAGTTCTCCTGATATTGTACAGTAAGACTTTAAAATTATTAACTTACAAAAGATTTCTACTTTGATTTTGAACATAGTTTCTGCCACAACTGTAGAATCTGGTTTTGAAGCTAATTCCCTAAAACTATTTAATGTTTTATTATGGCTTATTTAAAGAAAGGCAGAATAAAGGTGGGCTATTGCTAAAAAAGCAAGCAGATATTTGCATTACCAACTCATAGTCCTGCAAATCTGTCTGCTAGTCTCAGCCCCCACAACAAACAAAGAGAAGTCTTGTAAAAGCACCTGAGCAGCAACAGGAGTTGATGTGGAAGATTTGATAAGGCTGGAGGACTTTCACTGAACATGAATCAACCATGAAATTGGAACAAGCTAATAATGAAATAAAACTTCATTTAGGTCAGTCTGGGCAGAATAAAGTCATTGCATTGTACTAATTGTTTGAAGCATTAATTTATTCTAAAGCTATAATTTTAACAAGTGCAAGGTACCTTATGACTCTAATTTTTTGCCCAAAGTAATAGAAAGTAACAGCTTTGCATCTTCAGTCTGAGTCTTTTAGGTGCTGGAAACATGAACAGAAAGACAAAGCTGAGGATGTAAGCCTAGAGCAATTTTAGTGTGACAGCTGCATACAAAGGAGCAGGCAGAGATTTTGGAAGTGTAAGAAATTATCAACTTCTGTACTGAACGAAAGACATTTGAAAATGGAACAAAATTGTATCTGATTCATCCAGGACTACTTTCACCACTATTAACGTGAGACAATAGTGCTTGTAGAGAGTTATATATTTTTGCTATTTTATGAACTCAATAAATTTGAACTTATCAGGTGTTTGTGTAGACACTGATGTTGTTGATAACACTAAGATTTTAATTATATGAACCACAGATGGAAATAATTGGATGTACACATACATTATTTGTCTCTGAAAACTCAAGAGTACATATGGAAAACTGTCCTAAGTGTGTGGAGAAAAGGAGTATAATTCTAAGAGAAACAGTGCAGTAAATTTTTTGCAGCTGTAATTTTTTATGGATACATTCAGTAACATTAGTCCTGTAGCTCTTATGTAAAGAAAACATCCAGAGAACTCCAGATTAAATGAGTGAGAGGTTGGCTGACCAACAAATTCAAGAGCGAGCCAACTGTCAATGCATGGAAACTATACACCTCTTTGTCATATTCAAGTGGACCTTCCGAGGTGTTGTGAGTTAATGTGGCAGGTTTTTTATGAACAGAAGTGAAATTGTGGAATTTAAGTTCCCGACATGTGGCTTTCCACTGCTGCAAAATTGTGTTGGCATTAAACAAAGAATAAATTATTTCTACCTACCATATGTGGGGGAAAGGGTCTCAAAATGTTCTTGAGTTTTGGGAGGCATGAAACTGCTTTGTTTTTGAAGACAGTTCAGAGTGGTCATAACCTCCAAGGAGGAGTTCAACACTTAGCAGGAGTTAGCACATAATGATGCATACTATGTTTTATAGAATGAAGATTAAACAGAAAAATGTAATGAAGTATGTTATGGAGGAATCATAAATGTACAAAAGCACATTCATCAAGAAAAGGATAAGCTGCTGTTTGTAACATCTGTAGTTAAAAGGCTACTGTCTTTATCTTATGTCCATCAAAAAATGGGCAGCAGAGGTTAGTTAGGATCATGTCTTTCTTACACACCAAGCTGCTACTCTTTCCCCATGCTAAACTTCAATGCTTCTGTGCGTATTTTAAACAGATTTTGAAAATGTATTGAAGAATAATAGTTTGTCTTGCTTATACTCTGTGTGTGTGTGTATTTAAAACAACTGTGTAAACACTAAACTGAATAAAGTCAGAAAGTATTTATAATTTTGCCCACTGGAGTAATTTTAGAGGGAAAAGACTGAGACTGAAACCTAACATGCAGACAAAGTCTATGGCTTTGAGATGTAAGAAAAGCACCTCAGATTATGTATAAAATGAATATGTTTAATAACCATAGAATCATAGAGTAGTTTGGTTTAGAAGGAACCTTTAAAAGTCATTTAGTCCAACCCCTCTGCAATGAGCAGGGACATCTTCAACTGGATCAGGTTGCTCAAAGCCCCGTCCAGCCTGACCCTGAATGTGTCCAGGGATGGGGCACCTACTACCTCTCTGGGCAACCTGGTGAAGATTAAATGAACATGGGATGTCTTACGCCATATTTGATACACATTTTTTAATGTATATGTGCATGTAGGACCCCAGATGAAGGATAGAGGATGCAGTTTTTGCAACCATTACAATAACATCTAGCAAGGGTCATATGTCCCAAGCTTTAAGTGAAGCAAAGCCAACTCAAAGGTCTTAACTAACATACGCCTCTAGAGCACACAAAACCTAAAATATATCCCTAGGCTTGTTAATGTTGCCAGAAGTAGGCTTATATTGGCATGACAGCTGCTAAATCTCCAGCTGTAGAAGTCAGGGCAGCATCAATGTCTGTCCATCACTGGTGAATCTGGGTTGGGCTATCTCACAGCAGCGTAAGGGACTTTTGGGAAAGCCATGTCCTCTCCCCAAAGGTCTCCAGAAAGATGTTACGTGCCTTTGGCTGTCAGCCATATAAATGCTGAGATATAGGCTTCTCAGTTAAAGAAGGCTGGTGGCATCCAGCCTTGCAGTTGCATTTGTCTTGGTATTGCCAAATGAAAAACGCTGTCTTGCTGAGATCAGCTTGTTTAACCTGCTCAGCATCGTCTCCTCTCACGTTCTCCAGCGTGAAAATCATTCCAAAGAAAGGCAGTATCACTAGTGACCGCTGCTTTTTAAGCAATCTTCTATCCATTGAAACAACTTGTAGATGGGACAATGCAGGATGTGCAACTTAAAAGCATCATGCAGTGATGTTCAGAATAACAGATAACTAATTTAATTAACTGTTACACATACTGGTAATCATGGATTTGCCATTCAGTCTAAGAAGTCCTTCAGATGCCTTAGTAGGTTCTAGGTCAACACAGTTAGTCTGCTTTCAGACACTCAGTCATGTCCAGAGACCCTGGGTAGTCCCTGAGCCTAAACTCTGTCGCACTGCTGGTTCTCCAGCCATTGCAGTCAAAATGAGCTGAAGTGTGTCTAAAGACAGACATAACCTAAAAGTTGAAATGACAGCTGAATTAATGCCTAGCTCATCTTAAGGGCTGCAAGGATGTAGTATAAAGGGTTGCAAGAATGCAAGAAACACACTTGCCAAACTGAAGGCTGTAGCCATAAATCTGGGTATAAAGACATGTTCCCTAGTCAGCTAAGAGAGAGAGAGACACCACCTTGGAGTTAATCATGCCCACTGTCTCAGAATCCTGTTACAGAATGAGCTGTCCACTGGAGTTTTCTGTCTCTATAAAGTAGATTTAGATGGCCTGACTTAGACCAAACACCTAATTTTTTTTACTCTCAGACAGGGAAAAATTGCTAGTTGAAATGAAATAACTCTGTCTTCATCTTTTTCTGCATAAAGTCTCTGAACACCAAGTATGTCTCCTTTAAGCAGGAAGGTAGGTCTTTATAACTGAGAAAAAAAAAAAAAAAAAACAAAAAACAAACTAGGCAAAAAATGGTCTGTATGGTGATTCTGATGTCCTATGAGCATATAAATAATTTCTCAGCTGACCTAAAGACAGGTAGAAGAACTGATTCTGTCATATAGTATGTTGTGTTAGTCAGAAGAGAGTGCAATTTGAATAGAATTAACAAGCAAATTGAATTGCAGTTTATGTTAAATAAGTTTCTTGTTTCAGACTAATCAGGTTATGGTGTTCAAAAACTGCTATTATAATCTCTGCCAATCAGTTTTATTTTTGCCAGCCTCAGAAAGGAGAAATGAACTTATTTTTTTGTGGTCCAACTGATTAACATACTGTACACTTGATGCAAATCTAAAGCAATTATTAGTATTTCCTGTCTCCTGAGACATAAACCTTCACTGCTCAGTAATTGACAAGAATGCTCTTGGTCTCCCCAGATTAACTGTATCACTTGCTCATGTCTAGAATTAAAGCAAATATAGTGTAATAGTGCCACAACAAAATGGCAACCAAGCAAGCCTGACTGGATTTTCGAAGCCAGCACTGAAGGGCAGGAGAAGTAAATCTCTGCTTCTGTTTCCTAAGGGATATTCCTTCTGCTCCAGAAGCACTAACATCTCAGTTAAGCTGAGCACAAAATTAACTTAAAATATCAAATGTAAAAATAACTGTTACTTGCCAGGACATTTGGCAATCTTCAAACTAGAATTGCAGAAGATGGATAATTGAAAGCCCTGAAGGAGTCCTAATATGCTTTCATGAATAGATATGCACTGTGGAATGATATTACTGTCTCCATTTAATTTCCATTAAATGTAGCCTCCTACAAGTAAATTTCCAGCATCGACCTTCATCCTTCCCTGAAAACTTCCCTTGATTTAAGAAAACATGAAGCTTTAGAAGTAATAAGTTGAAATAAAGAGCTTCATCTTTGGACCTCAATTATTTGGGGAATCAGCCACAAGGACTGGACTTTTGGCTTTCTAATAACCCAACAGTTGAGAAATCTTTTGGAATCACAGCAAATACTTTAAAACCTCAAAGAAAGGGAAACCTCAACACTGTCAAAAACTCCTATTGACCACAACAAGGAGTTGATTAGTTCCTTTAAGTGGTATATTCCCTGGTTATAACATATCTTAGGTCTTGTTATGAAAAGGAATAATTTCTGTTCCAGGCAAACAGAATCTAGTTGTTTTTCCTTAGAGCACACAAAGCTCGTACACTGTTTCTCATTCACCGCAATTGTTCCTGACCATGAGAAATATTAGCAATTATACACCCAGTGTTTCCATCTCACACAAATTTAACATTGCTTCATATTTTATAGATGTAACTTAATTGCTTCAGATATGCTGATTAGATATGCTGATCAGATATCATTAAAGTAATCTGATACATTCTTTTAAATATGACTGCAGACCTTCTGTCTCCTTCTTCTGCAATGAGTTTATGTATTACTCATTTGGGACATTTCATCACAGTTTTTAAAAGCCACTTTCCTCCATCTGAATTCAAAATAGATGTAAGGAGGTCGTACTGAGATGGTAAGGCCCTGTTTAAATAATTTGATGGTACAATTAATTCCCCACAAGTGGAATTAACTGCAAGGGATTAATGAAAATGTCAGGGCTACAAGTTGTGCTGGTGATGTGTTTCTAATGTCAGTAGTAAATCTGCTGTAGGTAGAACACAAATTCTTTCCATGTAAGGCTCTTTCTTTAAAAATATACCCTGAACTCATAAAATAACCCACAGATTATATGGACCAATTTTCCATAAAAGTAGACCTACTGAGGAAAAAGAACAAAACATACAGCTTACATAGATAAACACATATTTCAGGTTTTATCCAATGATCATTTGCAAAAAGCAGATAAAATAGATGCACAATATATAAAAAGTGGGCTTAAGAAAGAGGTGAAAAAAGTCTCATTCGTGGACTAGAAATTCATTGCTGGAAGTTTAATATGATGCTCAAGGTACAAGTTTTGGCTCAGAGAGTCCTTTAATAGTTGTTTGCTGGAAGCTGCAGAGATATGTGCCCATGTGTCTTACACCCTTTCCTTAAGCACCTTCTTCTGTCATTGCCAAGCTAACTGGAGCTCTGAGGCTCTTGCGTCTGTTTGTGCAGTCATTTCCAGTAATCATTAAATCTAAGGAAAAACACAAGCTGCTTTCAAATATGTTGCCTATTGAAAGGGAAATAACATCTGAGTGGAAGGACAGAACAGTCTATACTGAAATGAACGGTGTAGTGATAGAAGGGACAGGAAAAAATTCAGAGAAAATTATTTTATGAAGACATGCTTAGCTGTCCATAGAGGGACCAGCCATCACAGTGGTTACTTTCTTTTTATTCTGTACCATTTTACCCATTCTGATGTGTTTTTCAGAATTTTTCCACAGAAACCTTTTGGTACACAAAATAAACACCTTCCACAGTCAGAAAACATAAAACAGCTGGGCTGTTTACAACACCAAAATCACTTGCAGTATTTGGAACATCACTGGAATATGGTCAGACTAGTCATTGCAACTCATTCACTCAGAGACAGCAAATCCTTCTCGAGGTCTTTGTAGACCCCTACCCATAAAGACTGCAATGCTACTAAATGTGCAGGGCATTCAACTGCATGATGTGGGTGATGAGGAGTCAGGGATGACTGGGCGAGGAAGCTGGGGTCAAGCAGTGGTGAGCAGAGAGCATTATTTCACCCCTTGTTCCCCAGACAGCTGGGCTGCACCAGCTGTCCTCACACCATCCATGAGGGCAGAGCAGGAGGATGAGCCAGTCCTGCTCTCTGAGTTTAGTTTTGCCCTCTTGGTTCCCTACAGACTGGAGCTAGGCCACAAGCCACCACTTAGACCTATGTGGATAAGAGAATAGGCTGGGCTCAGGCACAAGTCCAAGCTAACGTGACAGCAGAGGTGCAAGTTTAGGCTACACCTTTGCTAATCAACAAAATAAGCCAGGGAGCAGTCTCTGATCCCAGAGCCAAGAGGCCTTGTCCATCTCACATGCACAAATCTCAGCTCTCTTGCCCCATGAGCAGGAGGGATACATTTCAGGCTCCCCTCTGGAACCAGTCCCCTTCATCAGCCCTAGCCTGGCACCACGCAAGAATGCCAGGTCACGAGAGCTGAAGCGGTGCAGACAGTCGCAAGACAGTCCTCAGGCCCATGCCCTCCTCTTGGCTTATTCACTGGTATCGATGTAACAGTATGTACCTAAGCCCATTATTTTCTTTAACCACTCAGAACTGTCTGGCTTTAGTGGGACCAGAGAATTCAGGGTAAAGACCATGTATTTTCCCCTGCTGTTTCCTGGTAGACCTATGGCAGCTCTGACTCATGCTGTTAATGATAAATTAAGCTTTAACAAAGTAGATACTTCAGCTAGAGCAATTCCTACTTAGATGGAATAGAGGCTCCATTTATAAAAAAAATGAGCATGTTCATCCCAAAAGAATATTATATCTTTCATATAATCTTTTTTTTTTTTTTACAATTTGATCTTGTTATCATTTATACTGCACTTTGAACACTGTGTATTTTTATTGTTAAATAAGTTAATGGCTATGAGAAGGAATGAAAGTGATCCCTGGGATTAAGTTTTCAAAGGAGGATTTCTACTTTTTACTATGTTAAGAAGGTTAATTGTATTGCATGAGCTATTTGTGCTTAACTGCAGAGAACTACAGGGCCAGGTTCAGAGGTGATGTGCTGCCTTCAGGCATGCTTTTCAAAAATCTGTGGGTGAAAT
Source organism: Limosa lapponica baueri (assembly GCA_002844005.1). Classification (NCBI taxonomy): domain Eukaryota; kingdom Metazoa; phylum Chordata; class Aves; order Charadriiformes; family Scolopacidae; genus Limosa; species Limosa lapponica. The sequence continues at coordinate 84,419 of KZ506318.1, read as the reverse complement.
GTATACTGTGATGTAGAGTCACTTCTGCATTTTCTACATGATAAGAAAAGACATCTTGACAAGATAGGAGGAGAAGGAGGATCGGTGCTGCAAGGCTGCTCAGTCAGATCTATAAACACCTTTGCAAATGCACAAAACTTTTTTTTTTTTATACTTAATGCTAAACTATTCAGCAAAGGTGCCTGAAGTTCAGAGGCATCTTACGGTTTTATCTAAGAGTTCCTCAGACATTTCAAGTACCACATGCGTGCAGACTCTGAAAATGCCTCCTTTATAACATCACTCAGGTCAGAAGCAAGTTTACCTCAAAGCCCAGCCAGGCCCTAGAAATAAGAAGTTCCCCTACCTGCTTCCCCTCAGGGGTTCAGTCTAGCGGTCATGTTCTGAGCAAACCTAGTCAAGTCCTTGAGCAACAGGGTGTTTCTGCTGCTTTTTTTAATATATGCAGCTGTTGTTGATGACCCATTTTCTATTCCCCTGCTGTACATCAGCCAATTCACCTTTGCTGCAGTGGGGGGGGGGGGGGGGGGGGGGGGGGGGGGGGGCAGAGTTCAATTTCCATCTTCTGTCTAAGGAGTTTTAAATCACATTTCCCAATTCCCTAAAGAAAGCTCAATCACTTAAGTCTTTGCATGCCACTTACGCTCAGCATATCTCAGCATCCTTAGCACACAGCTTGTACACCAAGCTGTCCTTGTAGTTCTGGTCTTGACTGGCTTCCACCGTGTCATGTCTTTGATGGACTGGCCATTCTCAAAAGCAAAAGTCCTGTCCTCCAAACAGCATGACAACTTTCCCTGGAGGTAATACAATTGCTTACATTCCTGCTTTTCAGTTGAAGGTTGAAATAAAAATAATCCAAGAGCACAAGAGAATAGTGTGTAGACACCAGGGGGACCGTACAGAGCACCATACAGCAGAGTACTGTTTCCAGACTCTTCAGTAAAATAACTGAACTGAGCTAGCAGATTATGTGGATTTTTACTTTAATCACAAAATTTAATATGGAGGCATGTGGTTTATCCCCTTAGATAAGTCCCACAGCACTTTGACACCAATGGCGCAGTATGACAGGACTGAAAGTCTCCTACAAGACAGAACAGACACCATCCCCTGCTCCTGCAGCTGCTCAAGGGAGAGAAACTCTTCAGCCAGAGGGACAGTAATTATGAGGACAACTCATGGCAGATGGACAGAGAAGGTCACACTGGCAAAGAGTGACCAACACAGCTGCATCGCAGAGTGGTGTGCATCCCAGTATCAGCCCTGACGCTTCCACCCTTTATATGCTCCAGTTTGTCAGTTTAAGGTACCCTGCGCACAAGGGTATGCTGCTAAATGACAAGGTGGCCAGGAGGTAAGTCTGAGTGAGCACAGGGTTGCAGTTCATCCATGCTGCTATTTGCTTCTGCAGTACCCATTGGTAACGGCAGAGGCCACCCCCCCCTGGCGACATGAACATCAATCACACCCTGGTCGTCTTTCCATTAGCAGTGTATGTATAGCAGGGCACTCTTCCTTCTAGCAGTGTCAAGGCACCTCTGCCTCATGCTGAGATGTGCCTGAGCATGTGCTAGTCCCAAGTCCCATCACGGACAACGCTTGCTCCGGAATCTGCAGAAGGCAAACCCTGCATCCAGAAAGGCATCATTGTATACACCAACCCTCTGTCAGCGTTTCGCAGATAACGCCACATATTGCGTGACACTTAACAACGAATGATAAGTCTATACACAGCCAAAGAGGTGCAGTCTTCTCACAGGAGAGCTCTTCTGTTCTGACCTACTCCATGCAGATTGGCTATATCACAAGCAGAAAGCTGGCAAGAAAAAAAAAGTTTTATCTATTCCAGGTACATGCATGCGAATGCATGACTAGGTGTATGCATAGAGGGCACTAAAAGGAAAAAAAGGAAATGAGGAAGACAGGTAAAAAAAGAAGGGTGGGTAAAAGCTGAGCAGCTACCTTAACTACTGACTGGAGCAAGAACCCCAGCAGGTAGAAACAGAAGTGGGTATACCACAAGGAAAAACAGAAATGTCAGTTGCAGCACTGCAATCCAACTAAGAAGAGCTCTGAAATAGGGATGAGAATTAGTAGGAATTGTTTTTGGAGAATACGGGTTTGTGGTACCTTTCTTATTAACATCAAGAACTGACAAAGAAGGAACATTTTTCAATATTCCTCTTCTTCTTTCTGAAAATGTACCCTCAGAATTTAGAGATCAAAACAGTTAAGTAATAGCTCCAAGATTTCCCACGAGAACAAGAAGTTTAATATTCCTTCTGTCTTTAACGACACGCTGAATCAAATAGGGTGTGCCATAGACTTTTACCAGAGAGTCTCATCTATACAACTTTAAAGATAACAATGGCTTTTCTTATCAGATAAATTCCAGGATATACGAGACAAGAGTTCAACTGAAAGATATGCACTTTGGATTAGCAAGTAAGCAATGGACAACTGTTAAACTGCAAAGAATCAAAAGAAAAGAACTTACCTTCCCCTTCAACCTGTACCCTGGAAAACACACAAAGATTTGTCTAATTTTGTTCTTTCAAATTAACATTTTGGTCACTTTTGCTCTGTAACTTTCAAGTAGAATTTAGTTTTACTGGCTGCAGTACCAGCCCTAACTTCTCAGCCTGCATTAGTTTCATTGGTTAGTTTGAGTCAGAAAACGTGAGATATAAATTAAACAGTTTCATGTAATATATTGTTTCACTGAATTTATGCCACAGACTGTGCTTCCACAGGAATTGACTTGTCAAAATAGCTGAATAGTACTGTTCTCCACCGTCATTTTGTCGTTATGTAGTGGCGTACTGTAATTGCTGCAAATATAATCTATGTATTCTTAGGCCAAAGTTTAGAAAGCAGTCTAAGCAAATATAAAATATTTCAACACCATTATACTGTGTTCTTCTTCAGAAGTAGCCTGTACAAACTGATTCTGTCTTTCATCCCTAACTCTGGTATTGAACCCATGCAGGTAGATCTTACTTTTGTATGGAGTAAGGTTCTGCATAGATGATTGGAATTTTTAAATTCAGATTTTAGACTAATTTTAGATCTTAATGTGGATAACTGAAATCCTTTATTGTAGTTTATATTGATTTTAATTGATCCCTTGAAATATTGGCCTGGATGATAGTGAGTACTCCATCTCTTGAAGCACTGTAATAAAAGATTAATTTCTTTTCAGAAAAATGTGAGCTTTTGGCTGCAGACATTGTGGGGTGAATTCCATGCCCATCCTATACCACAAACTAAACAAACTCAATAGTCTCAAAAAACTCAGGGAACTGTGGACTTAAACTCACAGGTCATCTCAGACCTGTCACTTACTATTTCAACGGAAAAAAATTACCATCCTACTGCATTTGTTCTTCCTTCCTCCCAACTAGCCTAAATTATTTTGTCTTGTCTCTTATTTTTCCCTCTGTCCTGAAGCTAAACTTCTGAAATCATGTGAAATATTTACACAGAAATGTGAAAATATCAGCATTTAACGTGACATATGATTAGAGCAGGAGAACTGAGCTACAGAGTTTCATTTTACATAATCAGTCCCTGAGATCAGCCAGTTTCACTGCACAGCAGCACGTCAGCACAGCATGTTCAAATAAAAAGAACCATAAATATTATCTACTGCAAAATGTGTGAAAAAGTTATTGCTTCTTTGCATATCTTGTTCTTGAAAACTGACATCAGAGATATGAGATACCAAGGTGGAGTATAAAACCAGACCTTAATTGGTTTAATTTTTAGTTCTGAACAACACACATATAGGGTACACTGATGGCATACTGTCAAGTTGCATGTGCTTCTATTGAAGGGTCTTTATTTACTTGCCTCAATAAAAACACCAACACAGAGACCAAGAAGAAACCAATATTCAGTGTGTTACCAGTCTCCTGGACATGTCCTTGTCCAGTTTGCCTTGGACCGTTGGTTGATTTGGACAAAAATGCCCTCCAACACTGGCTTTGCATGCACTGGGCGATGCCACCCTGCTTGTTCGCAGAAGGATGCTCACCCCACACAGCTGGGAGTCCTGCAGAGCAGCTATGTCCCGGGCACTGGGAAAGGTCCTCCTCATTTGTCTTGTGGGAGATACCACTGGATATCACTTCCTTGGGCTTTGCTGGAAACAGGAACATAGCCTCAGTATACAGTATTAACTAAGTTGGCCTGGGGCCAATTTTCAGACCCTTATACATAGCACATCACAGGTCACGCTCACACTGCTAACATTTTTTCTCTCCAAAATGCAGCAGGCAGCTCCCAATTGCTTGTCTGTGCACCTACACACTTCTGTTTCAAACTTGAAGCCCAGGTTTCTGGGTTACACCCTGTCCTTAAAACAGCATCTCGGTGGCTGGCACACATATAGTAGGGAGGAAGGAAACCCCCTCTGCCAACATTGCCCAGTGGGACCCTTGCCCCCATCCCACCACACTGCCACAGCTGATGAGTCCTCTCCCACTCAGCTCACAAGTGGGAGCCACCTGCCATGATGTGCTGCAACCCCAGAGACAAAATTATTATAAAAGTAGGTCCTGTCCAGACAAGGGATACCTTCCCCATCCCCTCCACTCACTCTATGTCCTTGCAGAATGTGGCCATCCAGCCTTCTCATCGTTCTCTTCTTGCTTCTCAGAGAGCTGTGCAAGCCACCTTCACAGGCACTTCAAAGGCAGAAAGCAATGTTTGGTATTACAGAGTAAATTCATTCTTGGGCAGTCTTGAGAAGAAAAAGCATGTTTGCACAAAATTCAGTGTATTTTCCCCAAACGTTGTGTTTACTCTATTCCCTGCGCTACTTCAGTCGGTTGTTTTTTGTGCTGGTTTTCCACTGCTGTAAATGTTCTTGTACCCCATCCCACAACAAAGCCTAGTGAGTGGGCTGTCAGTCTCTCAGAAAGGACTCCAATGCCACACTTCTTACTGCTGTGGCTTCAGTAAATTATTCTAATAAAAAGTTGTCTCCTGCTTGTATCCTTATCTGCATTTTCACAGAAAAACAGATCCAACCAGAGCTTATTTATAATATAGGTAGTCCTACTGAAGCGGTGATTAAAGTTCCAGGTGTTACTTTTTTGAAGACTAATTTGTATATTGTGATTCCCTAAAAACATTCTTGTTTACTTGGATTATTGGAGGGACTCATAGAAAGGACTCTGTGGAAGAGTGATGGCGACTAATGTTACTATAATGTAACTACATTTCAGAGAAAATTAGAATGTAGAATGGGTTGATTTAAAGTAATATTTCTGTTTGTATTTTCTAATTTTTTGAATTTTCTCTGCATTTGTGTTCTCAATTTCATTAATATGTTCCAATACTCTGGCACAGAGGAAGGGGCAAGAATAAATCGTTGTCGCGCTTCTGGAAAAGGTACAGTCTATTTACTTAGACTGAGATTTACCTTTCCTAACTTTAATGGTCTATATTTGGTATACTTTCTTTAGAGTCCCCTTTTTAATCAAAAGAAAGAAAGGACAACTTTTAAAACCTAGTTTATCTGATCTCTTATAGGCATCTTTAAGCTGAGAGATCCCTATTTCTCTATAATGAGATCCCCACTGACTAGAGACAGGAGTTTAGGCTCAGATGTAAAAGTCTACATGGTACACAACCTCATTTGACCATTTACTAGGTTTGTAGATTCTGCTTAGATCAAGAAGTACAATGTTTTCTATGCTTCTTGGCAATTCATCTTCAACTGATCTAATAACAGTTGTAGAAATGGTTTCTTCTGCATTTTTTTTTCACATACCCCCTTATCATTAAAGGTTGGTAATAGCTAGAAACATGATGTAGAACTTTATCTTGTTAACTCCTGGATGTATTGATCTCATTTACCTGTTTGGTACCTCACGCTCACATTCTCAGGACTAAAGATTTGACGACAGGATGAATATTTCTTTTCCTTCTCCAGGTAAGACTGGAAGGATGTGCTGGACTTTTTGTGCCACCTCACAGTCCAGTACTGGGGTCATGTGCCAGGTACCTCTGAGAGTTTGATTAAATAAATTTCCTCCATTAGAGGGACTTACATCACTAGTAGTATTCTCATGTCTTCTGCTCACTGCCTGTGATGTATTATATGCATAATAAAACATGGTGACATTTTGGGTTGACGTTTTGTAAGAGCTTCACAAAACACTTCTTTTTAGAACTCAAGGCAGGTGTTAATCAGATGATGGTCTCTTCCAGTCCTGTACTCTTATAACTTGTCAGCCAACAAATACTTTATCTGATTTCAGGGAAGAAAACAGAAGGAGAGGCTAAGAGGAGATAAAGGTGAATTAGTAGAAGGGTATTATTAAGTGCTTTTTCCTATTATATTACTCATTATTTTTAATAATGTTTTGAACTGTAACTAGTCATTATAAACCTTTTAGATGCAAAAAAGGGATACAATTTTACTACAAATTCCACACAACATGTTTAAGAAGCAGTTATAACCCTTGAGACCTTAGGCCCATGGCACGTTTCACAGCAGGACAAGTCACATGTAATCAAGATCTAAATTAATATGAGAGGCTTGGAGAAGGCAGGAATATGAAGCGTCACTTCAATTTATTCTAAATTGCATCTCCCGGATAGCAGATCTTATTGTACATTTCTCTTTCCACTCATCCATGTGCAAATTATGTTATTGGAGAACTAGGTGCTGGCAGAATGGTGTAAAGGATGCAGTGCACTGTGTGTGTTATACAGCTACTACCACCAAGAAGATGGGGGACACATTCATTCCCTTCTCCTCCCACGAATAAATCCACCTTCATCCACTGCAGTGCTCTCGAGGGCCATATTTCACCCCTTTTCCTTTGCTCCCCTGCAGCTCCATCGACAGATCACCTTGAATGGAGAAGTTTTATTGCATAGCATTTCATGCTAGATCGGAAGATTGTATGAGACCATGTATGCAATGACGTATGCATCTCAGGGAAGTCATTTTGTGTTCTTTCTATCTAATCTGTCTAAGCCTTTATATGCTGTCATTACTATGACTTTTAAGCATTTAATTATTATAGGTAATAACCTTCAAAGATTGCAACACAATCTTTCTATCTGATTCTATTGTCATTGATTCTGAATTTGCTGACTCAAATGATAGGAGTCTACCCGGGAGTGTCTTCAAATATGCATGATCTGAGATGAAGAAGTTCAGTTTCCCATGGCCTATGCAGCAACAGCATTTTGATGTTAAAACAAATTCCTTTCTTTACTGAATTGTTCTTTCTTCGTTGTGGTAGTCTCCACTGATACTTTCCCACAGGATGCCCGTGTGCCAATTTAGTCTCTTTCAGGCATGTATTTGCCAGAAAAAGAAAGACCTGAAACTCTTTGCACCTTTAACAGTACCATCTGGCTCTACCACATGCATGCCCTGACATATGACAGCAAAAGTCTTCAGTAAGGCACCAGCTGCCTTCTCCACTTCTTGTTATAAATGCATTCAACCTAAATCTTCTCCCAAACAGGGGAAAGCTGCGTCTTTTAGTGTGGTGGACGAACCCTGCACAAGAGCACAGAAAGTTCAACTATCAGACTTTGGGAAAAGCTCCTTGTAGGGTGGCACAGCCAGCAAGCAAAAACAGTCAGCTAGCACTTAACACTCACATGCTGAGCTATGGCAAAAAGAATGTGAACAGGTCCATTTCAATCCAATTATATTTTATGTTCACAGACGTGTCCTTTGGAGATTTTGTTTTTGTCTTTCATGCTAATTGGCCAAAATAACGTAAATCAGACCTGATCAGAAACATTCAGCCTGCACTAAATGAAGGAAAGTTGAGAGGGGAAGGTCAGTCATGTAAAGGTGTGATATGGTCAGTGTGAGCCAAGTTGCTAAAGGGTTAGCCCTTTAAATGGCCAAGTTAAATAAGATACAAGTGGTGCTAAGTCAGCTTCCAAGAGCTCCCATGTGTAGGCTTATGCATGCCTGGAGGGACAGGTTCGCTTCAGTTGTGCTGTATTTAACTTGGCAATTTAAATGGCAAAAGTTCTTTCTAACTTGGCTCTTGATATATACATCACACATTTATATGGCTTAACATCTTTTCTAAAGAGGATTTTCTTTTTCTTCATGCTAATTAGATATTGCCACATGTGTGTACATAATATTCAGCTATATAGACACACACAAACACACATAAAATATATGCATCTATTACATGTCACTGAAAATTCACATGGGGTAGGTAAAACTTTCCTACTTCTGGCACGTAACCTATACTCAGATTGTTAGTCCTGAGGGAACCTAATGCAAGGTCCTAATGCCCCAGCTAGTCCAAGGATTGAGAGAAGTGCAATGAAGGTTTCTAGAAAGAGATTCTGTCTAGTTAGTGTGAAAACACCCTGTGTTTGACTTGTTCAATTTTTTTATCTGGTAATTCTTTTGGATTTTGTTCACTTAAGGAGCAATTGGATCGTCAAACAAAGAGAACTTGGGTTTCCAGTGATACTCCTTTTCCTGACATCTCCCTTATACGTTCATGGGAGTGTGCTAAAGATTGGATGAGGTCACATTGTAGGGCTAAGGTCGGCATTACACAGATGTTCACCATCATAGGAACCAAAATACAATGACTGAGGGCTAAAAAAGTTGGAGAGATTAAATCTTTCTTAGTAAATGGATCTCTATCACTGGCATGACTGAGACCAGAAGTTCCTTCTTTCCTAGTTTATCTCTTTATTTTTGCTGGGATATGCAAGGAACCTTCACTACTGTTTGTTATTTTGGTAACCCAGGTGTTCTTCTCTAGGATAGCAATAAGAAAATAATTGGACTTGAGTTGATCTGTATTGAGTTTTTCTAGAATGCCAGCCTCATTTACCCTCAAATTTTAAACTGTACAACCTTAATCATGAGAGCTGAAATTAAAGCACTTCAACCCTTTGATTTCTAAAGGAGCATTTTTCTCTCCTAACATCCATCCTTTCCAGATAATACAAAGAAAGATGAATAAATAAATTTTTTGTTTGTTTGCATTGATTGAAATGAAGGAGATACAGGAAAGCAGAAATGTATTAAATGACTGAGAGGAGGTGTGTTTTCTGGCAGAAACAAGAAACTGTGTGGGCACCTCTGGTCTGGAAAGTGTTTATTCCCAGGACGGGCTATTCCTTTATTACATATCAGATTATAAGGTCAAATTTCACTTCCCCACCTTTTCCCAATAAAAACATTGAAGTTAGGAGGCAGACTACATGTTGATGACACTACTGCGGGCTGTAAAAGAAAATGCTTTGAAATGAGCTGCCTCACTACTTGCTCCCCTTTTAATCACTTCTGTTTAACCATTGCATTCTTCAACATAAACTATGAAAATATCATCTCAAAATGAGGTTTTCTCCACTTCGCAATATCAGTGGCATGTTTTAGGATTGGGGCAGTATTCCTATGCCTGTTTGAAAGGCACATCATGTCTGGGTGATATCACCCCCTACAAACAGTAGACTGGGCAGCCTGAGCTTCTAGCCCTGCTAAAGACATCAAAAGAAAGTAAGAAAGCAAAAGTAAGACAAAGTGCAGGACTTCATTACCTTTTATCGTGTTTTATTGCATTGTCCGTATCATGACTTATAATCCTTACTATCAGTAGAATGTCCAATTACAGGAAGCTTCAGATATCAATTATTTGTTTAGGTGGGCCATTGTAGTACTCAACCTAATGCATAGTCTTTCAAATAGAAATGAATTTTTCAAAGGAGAACATATGATATCTCTAGTTGATGCATGAGCAGTTGCCACCATCCCAAAGCCATTACTTCTTTGCAAAAAGGCTGAGGTGGCAATGTGGCCTGCCTGCATATTTTATGCAAAGACAAGTAGACATTAGGAAAATGGTTTGAAGGACAGTTTAGGAGCTGGGTTCAATTTACTCCTTAGTCAATTGTGTCCTGGGACAACCTGGCAAGTCATTTAGGACTACATCCACAAGGAAATGATGCCTAGCTCAGGAAGATGAGCACACCAAGGTCACTGCCTGAACTCCATGTATGTCACAGAGGGAGAGGAAGGTAGCAGAGAGAGGGATTCTCAGCAACAGCTGTCTAGAGCGGAGAAGGAAGTGGCAAGTTAACATAAGCTAACAAGTTGAAAATCAGTGGAGAAAGGAACACAGCCGAAATTGTTGGAATACAGAAATAAGACTCCCAGACACAAATACCAGCCTACATTTAGACTTCGAAGTTATGTAATTGGCTATTAATGTACTCTACTCTTAAAACATACATGAAGGAAAAGGAGATGGTAATAATGCTACCATTCATCTTTTGCACAATAGCTGAAACAGTTGTTTCTTTTGGTATTTCCTTCAGAAGTCCATGAAGTCAATGGAGGAAGAAAAGTCTCTGAAGGAAAAGAAATTAATAAATAAGCATTCCAAGTGGGCTTATTGCTTTTCATTTCTGCAACTCAAAACCATAATAACTTATAAATATTCTGCCTTTTTTCCTAAGGTTTGGTATGTAACAGTATGTGTCTGCTGGGGATCTCTAATTTATGTGTTGTATTTATGAGTCACTTCCATACTAATTGTTTTTCTAACTTAGGATACTGAATGTTACCATTTAAGACACCATTAGGGCTATAATTGACTTCAGTGTGGAAAGGCAGCAGCATAAGCTTCCCTGAAAACACTTGATGAAATCTTACTATATTATACTAACTGAAAACTGAAAACTAAGGAAATTTTACGCATCTTTCATTCTGTAAATTGTAATCTTTAGAAAAACAAACTTCATTGCTGAAAATAATTAGATATAGAAAGTATTATGTACACTGCTCAAGATCTTTTAATGAATGTCCCACATTCATTAAGCAGTTCCAAACAGTTAGTAAGCTACAGTTTGGAGCATGGGTAGGTAGCAAACAAACAGCAGATCCAAAACTGAAAAAACTGTGGCTCGTTAGTCTAACACTGATTGTTTTAAGTTCTTTAAAATTTTTGTTTCTGACTAAATTATGCTTTTACATGATTCATAAAAAATAGATAAATGGGAACTTTGGATAGCCAAATTAAATTATCTGGAGCTGTCTAGAGCTACCTGGAGAAGAATCAGGTCCTCCTCTGTGATTTTGCTCTGGCTAGCAGAATGGGGTGATGAACCTGGATAATGCTCTGATCTATTCAGTTCAGTAACAGAGGTGAAACAGAGATGCTTCTTCCTTTTTGACAGTCACTTTTCATGAATGGGCAGAAAGGCAATACAGATGTATAACTGGCCTTAGGCTCAGTATTTTCTCCTATAGTGGCTGGACATTTCTCTTATAGTGACTGCAGAATAGGGCTACCGTAGCCTAAGGAACTGCTCAGAAATGGTGTCTCGTAACATCCCAAAATATCTTCAAGATATGGAAGATGTGTTAAAGCAGAGAGCAGTGCCCTTGCATGTGTCAAATTCAAACACTGAAGATACTTCACATCAAGTGGTAACAGTCATGAAGCATGGAGAGAGCCATCTGTTTCCCATATTTGAAAGAGGTGTTGAAAAGAAAGCATTTTTTTCAGTTAGCTAAGAACATGATTTTCATGATACTACAGTGTATGCCCAAAGCAAGTGAAAACGAGACCTACTGTCCTTGGGATGATGGTTATTTGAACTCTAATATTCCTCTAATATGACTGGAGGCAAAATTACATAGGTAAGTGAAACAAAGCACCCGAGTGCTATAGTTTTAGATCAGAAGGTTAGGTGTGGGCCCTCTTCTTACTCCTTAGATCCCCGCCATCCGGTGTTTGTGGGAAACACACAGCTTGGAGCACTGCCATGGTCCTGCGGTGACAGTGAGAGACTGCCGATGCTAGGCCGCAAAGGAGTGCTAGAAATAACACCTGCTCTCCTTCAGATGGAGATAACTCTGTGAGAAAACTGTGACAGCTGTTATAGATATGGGACATGGCTCTGATGGATAAGAGCATTCAGAGGGCAAATTTTGCTCTAGCAGCTCTGAGAACACTTGATAACTTCCATAGCACAGTATGGCAGGAGATCAAAGGCAAACATCTTCTGGAAATCCCTTTCTGTCAACAACACACTTGCATGGTTTCAGCTTTCTGCGAAGAAATTAAAAATAAAACAGAACCTAAATTATCTGTTCCCATTGCTTGGCAAGGTCCTCATGGGAGATTTCCACAGATCTGGAATGAATGTTTGCTATAGATCATTCTGCTTTCCTAACAGAAAGGCACCAAGTCAGCACTAATGTGTTTCCTGTTACAGTAGAAATACTTTATTTAAAAGTATATTCTAATAAAATAGTCACAAAGGAAGTTAAAGAACAAACCGTAAGCAGATCTTTAGGGGTACTGATTACACAGATAGATACTTGTATATATTTAAAAAAACAGGCCTTATATACCTTCCAGATGGAAAGCAGCTGCTGCTTTCATGCAACTTTGCAGCCTTTTCAATTATCCAGAACCAAGTCAACATGTTATTAGTATCTATATGTTTTGTACTTTTCTCAAAGCATTGTACAGAGAGAAAAGTTTGCTGTCTTCAGCAAAACCTGAAGACCTTTGTGTTTTCAAGCTGTGCAGTGGATAAGGCAGTACTTTTGTGGAACATTGTTTCATTTTCTGAAAGAAAGAATATTTTGCAAAGATTCATACTCTAGTAATAATGTAAAAGTAATAGCTAATAGTACCTTTGCAGTTTCCTAAGTAATGACAGATCATGTGTTAATTCTCTTAGTATCAGCTAGGCAAATTTTCCTTTTCTTTTTCCCCCATGTAGGGAATGAATATCTAATCTGATAACCTCTAAGGTTAAGGACATCAGAAAGCATGTTAAACATTAAGCAGCTGATGGCATTTGAAAACCATTGTCACTAGTAAGAGCTGTAAAAGGATTCCACAAAACCACACTAAAATGAAACTAGAGCTGGAGGTGAAAAATAGAAGGATCCTGTAATTATTGCTCACTAAAGCTAAGTCTGATTTCAAGAGAAAAAATTTATATATCATTAAGGAACTCCATTTCCACACTATTTTGATACCTGATTGTCCATTATCATGCAGCTTGTAGAACAATTTTCACCTGTGACTTCCCACGTGCTTGTGAAACATAGATATGCCATGGCTATAAAACAGTAGTTTTATAGCACTAGTTGTAACCCTAGTGGGCTGCAACACAACCACTTGCATAATTTCAGACAAATTGAGCTGAAAAATCATATAAAGATGAAGATGTTGATGTCATAAGACCACACAGAGCCCATTGGACACCCAGGTCTAAGCTCAAGCAACAGTGAATGCAAGAAGCAAACCCTGGGTAGGGCCAGCCTTGAGACATAGAGACATGAGTCATTGAACACTACATGGCATAGAGCCTGCATTGCCCTACAAGGCTGATGCTGATGTAACTACAGAAACTGCAAAGCATAATGCTGGCTGTCTATATATCTTTGTAAATATAATGCTTGGAATTTATTACCCAATAAACTCTGACCAAAAGTTTACTTTCGAAGGACAACTTTGCAGAAAGAATACTTGCATCTGATCATAGAATCATA
>KZ506318.1:7190-67712 GCA_002844005.1 Limosa lapponica baueri | reverse complement strand
TCACAGATAAGCCTGGTATCACCTCCCTCCCCCCTCCCATCTAGTTTAAAGCCCTGTCAATCAAACCCGCAATCTCTTGGGCAAGAACCCCCTTCCCTCTTTGAGAGAGGCACCTCCCATTAGGTGTTAATGGGCCTGGCATTGTACAGGCAAATCCACTGTCAAAGAACCCAAACTTATGGCGGTGGCACCAGCTACGGAGCCACATGTTAATTGACTGGATATTTCTGTTCTTCCCACCATCATTGCCTGCTACAAGAAGGAGTGATGAAAAGATAACCTGTGCTCTAGATCCCCTAACAACCCTTCCCAACTCCCTGAAGTCTCTTTTTATTGACCTTGAGCCGCGGTTTGCAGGTTCTTCTGTACCTACTTGGAAAAGAAGTATAGATAGAGAAGTTAAAAATTTTATTTACAGGAGTTTGATGTTGTTGATATTACAGGATTTTATGATGTACATGGATGTTTTCAGCATAGCTACTAGCATAAAAATAACCACCTTTAGGAATTCTACTACAGCTGGCATGAACTTCCACCCCTGTTTTGTTTTAAATTGTAACAGTTAGTTCATTGCACTGATGGTCATTGCTCCTAGTTTATGCCTCTTACGTTGAAGCCAGAATTAAGACAGGAAGGCTGCAGAGATCCTGCCAAGATAATTGTTCGCCACCTAAAGAGCTCTCTGTGCTGAGAAAATCCCAGATATCCTTAGGTGGGATTCACTATATCTTTTAGCAAACCACCTATATGTCTGTGTTTTTTCTTGGTGTTTCTCCTCCATAAATAATGCATGAGACAAAAGAGAATCCGGTCATTACGTAGAAAATCTGAATAGAAGATCTTCAGGGGGAAAAAAAAATGCAAAACCAAAGGTTTCTATAAGAACAGCAGCATCTAGAGGAAGGCTAAGGAGACTATGACAGGTAACAGGAAAAAGCCTGTGCTGCCCAATCCCTTTCTTTGATTTTACTGGTAAGGATCCAGGAACTACAAGCCAGTCAGCCTCACCTCAGCCCCTGGGAAGATGATGGACCAAATCCTCTTAGAAACCTTTTCCATTCATATGAAGTATAAGCAGACTGCAAATAGCCAACATAAATTTACCAAGGGGAAGTTGTGCCTGATCAACCTGATTGTTTTCTGTGATGAGGTGACTGGTGCTGTGGATAAGGGCGAGGGCAGGTGATGCTGCATACCTTGACTTTAGCAAAGCCTTTAACACAGCCTTCATAGTCTCCATATAACCAGATTGGTAAGATATAGGCTGGATAAGTGAATAATGTGGGTGGGAAATTGGCTGGACTGCTGGGCTCAAAGAGTTGTGTTCAGTGGTGCAAAGTCCAGCTGGCAGGCAATTAATAGTGACATCCCTCAGGGATGAATACCAGGACCAACTCTTTAGTGCCTTCATTAACAACATGGATAGCAGTACACTCTCTGAAAGTTTGCAGATGGCACTGAATGTGGAGGAGCAGTCAATATATTGCTATTCAGAGGGTCCTGGACAATCTGGAGAAATAGACTGACAGGAACCTTGTGAAGTTTAGCAAAACTTCTAATGTTGTTTAGCAAAACTTCTAATAGATGATCTGGACATAGGAGTTGAATGTACATTAAGTAAGTTTGCTGGTGATACTAAATTAGAAGGAGCTGTGGTCTCCTACTTAGAGAGGCCTTACCAAGAGTTCTGGATAGACTAGAGATCTGGGCAATCCCTGATCATATGAAATTAAACAAGAGGAATTGTCAAATTCTCCACCTGGGATGGGTAATCCTGGTTATATGTACAAATTGGGGGATAAGAGGCTGGAGAGCAGCCCCATGGAAAAAGATCTGGGCGGTTGCATTGATGGCAAGTTGACTATGAGTCAACAGTATGCCCTGGCAGCCAAAAGGGCCAACCATGTCCTGGGATGCCTCAAGCACAGCATCACAAGCTGCTTGAGGTATGTGATTGCCCCACTCTACACTGCACTGGTGCGGCCCCACCTCAAGTACTGTGTGCAGTACTGTGTGCACCTCAATACAAGAAGGACATCAGACTATTAGAGTGTGTCCAGAGGAGGGCGACCAAGATGGTGAAAGGCCTCAAGGCCAAGACTTACGAGGAGCAGCTGAAGTCACTTGGTTTGTTCAGCTTGGAGAAGAGAAGGCTGAGAGGTCACCTCATTGCAGTCTACAACTTCCTCAAGGCAGGCAGTGGGAGAGGAGATTCTGATTTCCTCTCTCTGGTGACCACAAGGACATGAGGAAATAGAATGAAGCTGTGTCATGGAAAGTTCAGATTGGACATTAGGAAAAGGTTCTTCAGAGCCCTGGGGAACAGGCTCCCCAGGGAAGTGGTCATGGCACCAAGCCTGTAAGAGATCAAGGAGTGCCTAAAAACAGTGCTCTGAGTCATATGGTTCTGTGGTCATATGGTCATATGAGTCCTGTGAAGACCAGAGAGTTGGACTCAATGATCCTTATAGGTCCTTGCCAACTCAAAATATTCTATGAAAAACAAATGCAACGTCCTGCATCTTGAGTGGGAACAACCCCATGAGACAGCACAGGTTAGGGGGCGCCAATTTAGGAAGTAACTCTAAAGAAAAAGACCTCAGAGTCCTGGTGGAAAACAAGTGGAACAAGCGTCAGCAGCTGCAGCAAAGGCCATCAGTATCCTGGCTGTAAAAGCGCAGACAACAGATCCAGGGAAGGACTTTTTGGTACTTATGAAACCACAGCTGGATCCAGTTTGGGGAGTCCCCATTACAAGAAACAGAAGGGCATACTGGAGCAAGTCCAGCAGACTCATTGATTAGAGAGAGAGACAAGATTACTATCTCAGTTTGAACACCTAAGCTGTTAGATGGGAAGTCACATGAGTCTACTGCAGTACCCACATTGAGGCAACTTGACTTAATTTGTCAGTGGAAAGGCACGGAGAGACAGCCTGAACCGTGATTCCAGGCAGAAATCTTTTTCAGAATCTGAAATGGTTTTGGGGGTTTCTTGTGCCGCTGCTGCCTATACAAGACAACTGAGGCATTTCAGCACACAACATAGTGGTACTCTCCCTGAGCCTTAATTCTTTTTTCTTAACTTTCAAGAAGAAGTTCACAATCAAGTTGTATCACAATTTAGCAGCTTTTAGGTTATGCAGGACTCTGTGCTTCTACTGTGACACTTGGCTGAGATTTAAGAAATTTCACACCCTATCTTACTTGTCTGCAGTGAGTCAGTTTTTGGTATGCAGCCTTCTGCTGCAGTACTGTTATCAGATTTCCAATGGAAGGGGTTGCCCCACTTGTGATTACCTGAGTGACTGAAGGTCTTATGCAATTAAACTAGTGGTATTTGAAATATATATAGACTCCATGGCTTTGATTTACCCTCTACTATGAGGCTGAGCCACGGAAACCATGCAAAAGATAGCTGATAACACTGTCAAGACAAGGAAGTTTTAATAGGAGATGTTGCCAAAATATAAATATTTTATTTCCTTTTCTTACCTTATTCTTTTTTATATTAATATTTTAATGCATGTCATTCACTGCAGACTCTTTATAATCATATTTTTTTTGTGCAAAATGGGATTAACATACCCCAAAATCCACTAAACTCCCATGTTTGGTTCTGTGCTGGATAAATTAGAAATGGGGACTTCACCAACTAGCACGTACTCTGTCCTCTATTTCTTATGGTGATGTGTAGTCAGGCTTTGGTCTCCCTGCATGCTCTGTCAACCTCTATTTCCTCAGCCTCCCTGAACTGAAAGTCTCTAAAACACCCGTGTATTGACATTCAAGGTATTTTCTATCCGGTTAACTCAATAGCACGGCAAGTGTCAGGACTCAATGCAGAACTCCCAGCAGATGCTGGTTGTCTCGTACAGACACTTGGAAGGGAATTTTGTCTCTCCATTCCTCACTTGTCAGAAATACTGGTGTCATTTTCCTTTGTGCTCAATCAAATCCCAAGTTCAGCTACAACTGCATAGGATTGCTTCTGCTGTGGTGTTATTAGTGCAAAGCATGGGGAATGAGTGGTAAAGAGCTTACATATCGATAGTAACTCTTAAACATCTGTTTAACTGTACAGCTGGGGACATCTTTAGGATAAGGAATATATTTCAAGAAGCTGGACATCTATGAGGTTCAAAATAGCTACTCAAAACTGAGGCTGTTTAAATAACAAGTCACTTTCTACATTATGTGTCAGAGTCAACCTTTTCCTTTATTTCCAGAAACCATGGTCCATAGTTTAGCCTAAGCAACATATGAAAAATAATATGACAAGGTAGAGTAAGTCTACATCCAAGGCCACTCAGCAAAAATACCAAGAGCTCTGAGCTTTTTCAAAATCACCTGCTACTGATTATATACAAGACAAACATCGTTTGCTCTTAATCTCCCTGAAGAGCATTTGTCAGACAGATAAAGGGACCCATTTTCATCTTAGCTGTATCCTTAGAACTTCACTGTACCTAGCAAGCTTGCATACGTGCAATTAACAGAAGAATTTGGTCCATTGCCTTCTGCCAATTTTGATGACGATCCTTGACCCGTAACAATCCTAATAAAGCTATCTCATGAATTGTGTAAGGATATTCCCAAGAACAAAACAGTAAAATACTGCTCGACATACTTTATTGTATGTTATAAAACGAGTGAGAAAGAATTTACTAAACTACTGCAGCTCATCATAATCTTATCTGCTTAGAGAGACAGCTGGCGCTGCTTTCCTTTAGCAGCAGTAACGAAAAGCAGTGAGGAGCACAGAGATAAATTCTTCACTGGCTGATTTGCTTTATAAATCTGCATTAAACTTAAAATTTTGAAACCTGGATATCTGAAATCAAGGGTCCACATTAATATTTAAACCTCTTTGAGGAAGTGACCTGGTTTTTAATTGATACTGAGCACTCGCAGCTTCCATTGGTTTCTCATTCACAGTTACATAGTACCATTTCTGGCATATTCCTAATGGTCTGCAGAGCATGAATCATGATGTTCTGAGTTCCCAGTTATAGAGGGGCACCTATAGTCATTTCATCGAATTAGTCCTATAATCATTTCACAAGGCAAAGCCTCTTTTTTTTCCTGGGCTTAATTCCAAGGTAACTCATACATGGAAGACACCATTGTCCTTTTGCAATGATAGCTTTTGCATTTTGTGGGGTTGGTTTTGGTTTTTTCTTTTTAATGGAAATTAAATGTATCAACAACCAAGATGGAGAAGATGTAAAAATGAACACAGCATTTTTAAAAACTTGGAATAAATGTATGATATCCAGATAAAGAACTCCAACAGTTCTTGTTTGGGGCAAGAATTTTCTGTTCCATTCGTTATTTATCATCACTTACTACCACTGAAACACTACGGCTTTCTTACATCCCCACTTTTTTGTTCTCTAACAAATTCCTCCCGCACCTGACTGTACATTTCCCACACAGAACTGTGCTGATGCTTCCTGGATCTTGTATTCCCAGCAGCCAGAGGGGCAGTTTCTTACCTTTGCCAAAACATTCTCTCTGACCTCAAGCAAAAGAGACAATGTCATTACTGGTTGTGTTCAGCTGTTCCCACTTCCTTCTACAGCTGTGCCCCCTCCTTTCTGCTACAGTTGGCAAAGCTACAGTGTGTAACCTTAACGTAGAGGAAACAGTATTTTTTTCTTAAGAGGTGCCAGCACATTCATTTTTAAAGCTCACATTTTCTCTCTCTTCAAAAGAAGATGACGGGGCAGCAATCTCCTCAAAGCATTTTCCTGACCCATGGTTCTTTTTATAACTTCTATAGGGCTAATTGTCTCTGTCTCAGAAGGCTTTCAAGGTGTCAGTACTGAAATTTTTATCTTTCTGCCCATAAGCTTTAGAACTGGTGATCCTAATAAATCATCTTGAATTGTGCTACAGTACTCTCACAATGCTATATATAGTTCTTTTGAAACTTCCAGGACATTTTTTAAGTCAAGTTCATTGTACTGAATTGTTTAATAACCAGTTTAGCTTTTCATGCTGTATCCTTGAAACAATGAGTCCAAATGATATTTTAAAATAATCTCCTGAATTAGTTACCTAGCTTTTACAAATTCACCTGGGATTTCTTACCAAGCACAATGCAATGTACAGTGTTCAAATATTTAGTCTTCAATGCATCAGAAAACATTTATTTCTATAACACTTTGCAGATAATCTTCAACAGTCTTGAACTAAGAACAAACAATTCCTACATTATTTCATTCATGGTTATATTTTTTGTTATTTTATTTATTTAAAAAAACACTATCCGCTTGATTAGAATAATTTATATATTGCAAGAGTAAAACATCTTTGTCTGTTTCTTCAGATGAAAATAGTAGTTATGTTTATATTTTTTGACCACTTTTTCCACAAAATCCTCTCCTAAGTTTATGCACGTATTCCAAAAGAGTTGTTAAGTTTCAAAATTTTTGTAGCTTTTCTGCTGGTCATTCATCTGGAGTAACGCTCTTAAGCTTTTAAACAATGAGTTGATTTTTCCTTTCCAGTTTAAGACTTTCAAAATCATTTCTAGGAATTAATTTTACTTGTGCCTTACTTTTTTCAAATCCTTTTTTCACAACTCTGGATTTTTACCATTAACAGGTGTCTTTAAAATTCTTTGTCCACTGCAAGAAACATCATGTCTAGTTTGCATTTCTAATTTAATGAAGTAACCATTTTTTGAAGCCCGGAAGGCTTGAAGATATTCTTTAATAGTTTATACAACAAGAATTGTGAGGGCTTCTGATCTTTTTCTACTCTAGCTCTTCCTTCATGTCTTTTTTTGCCTAAGGATAGTTTAAAAATGAACCTGTGAAAAAATGCACAGCAGCAAAAACAAGCATCAAAATAATTCCCAAAAATTATTTAAGTCTAATAAGTCACTGTTCTGTCGCTAAAAACCTTTACCACTCAACTACTGGCACTAAGATGGCACATTGTCACCATGAAAATCACTGGTAATTGTTAAAAATATCTGATCGTATATAAATAAACATTTGCACATGTAAATGTAAGTTGAATGTTAAAACAGCAACAAATAGAAATATCAATTTATGCAATTTAGATAACGTATTTGACATTTCTGGCCGTAAGTCTGAAAAATGTTACCAGAATAAGACAGGCAGAGGAAGGAGTAATAAGGTAAAAAAAAAAAAAAATAGTTAAAAGGGAAAACTTCACCACTGGCTATTCTCAGAGTGAAAGCTTTTATCTGAAAGAAAGGCCACCACTACCTTCTTCCAAGGGTGGGGTCGAGCTTGTGTACCAGGTCTGGGCAGAGACAGGGCAGGCTGCCCCCAGGCAGCCAAATGGGAGGTCTGTGGCTCCTGGGGACTCTGCGCCCTCCTTGATCCCATTTGGAGGTGTTGGATCACACCAGGCATTCCTGTTGGACCTCTCTGCCCCATCGCATTGCCCAGAAACATGCGAAAGGATGAACAGGAAAGACCTAACAGGCTTTAACGTGAGGAGCTAGTCCCAACCTCACAGCACAATGGGCTGGCGACACCTCCAGAGGGGATACCTGCTGTCACACAAGAACCTGCCAGGCATTTCTGAGTGAACCTCTGAATTATAGATAGCACCTTTTATGGTTCTTAATTGTCAAGAAAGCAAAAAATTGCTTTTTTGTGGTGCAATGACGTTTTGAAAGAAGCAAATGCATCAATCGCCTCATTCCCACATCTCAGTCAAGAGGATGGCACTGCATGTGTGAGAATTAGTGCTCTCCTGGCCTACTACATATGAGCGTTCTAACTCATTTTGATTCCCGTTCTCTCTAGGTATTACAAGCGTGTTGTGGCACTCACTCATTTTTGTGTTTTCTGCCAGGCCTTGAAATTTGCTGATGTCATGATCAGGTGTGATCGGAAAATGTTGCATATGACTCAGTGCAACAGGCTGACTTTCCCATCAACCTTCTTCGTTCATGCCCTTCCCCAAAGTTGAATATGTAGGACCTCCTTAAGTAATAGTGAGGCCTATGGTCATTTAAACAGTGAAACCTAGTACTTAGAAGAAAGCTCTAGTACTACATAGTTTTTAACTTGATAATACTTTTTGTGAAATTATATTCACTTTTAAAAGGATAAAGAATAACACTTAATGTACTATTAATATATATATTTGTGCAAAAAAAAAAAAAGGAAAATTAGATAGCAGCATTAATGCAGAGAAAACATGCTAGATTTAGTCTTGATCTCCTATTGGTATGAAAGAGAAGCCAATACAACTGTTAAAACTGAAACCTTCAGCTGCTACACCTCTATCCCACAATAATTGTAATGGTTCACATCATCATTTATGTCACGAAAATATTCTACATGACAAAGATGGGTCTTTTAATGTAACCATCTAGTTTTCTACAAAAAGAGGGCAAAGTGATTACAAAATGCTGTAGTTTCATTCAGCAGATATTGTCACTCCTTTTAAAACATACAGGGATGCATGAACTGTTAGATACTAGCAGAACAGGCATAGTACAAACACTTACCTTGTCATTCTGGAAAACCATTGACACGGTGGAGGGCTTTCCCACTACCTGCTTTTAGGTACTCACGTAGCATTTCCAACCAAGCCTGGTTTTACTAAACTCCTTCTATGCACAGTGGGGAGATAAATGTATTTCCACAATGAAGCTGGCCCCATTTCACTCCTAGTCAGTGGGAGTAACACCTGCATTGCTGACTGCCACAGGCTCTGCTTCTGTACATGCCAAGTGGCTCCCCTGCTGAAGAAACAAGCCATGGCAAGATACCATGAGACAGCTCTATTCCTGTATGCAACCTCAGAGCACTCAAAATTATATTTCTGCTTTAAATCACCCCCTAAACCAGACTTTCTCTCTCTAAAGGGAGTTTATATCTAGACTGAGAGGGAGACTACTTGCTAAGCTAGGCTGAGTACCTAAAGTTTTAGTACCCAAAGTCAGAAAGCATGAACTATCCCTGAGTTTCAAGAGAGATTTTCACAGAGCCCATTCAGAAATTATAGAAAGTATAACATTAATTTGAAGCTTCATTTGACAAAATTATTCTTTACTCATTATTACTTCTTACTCTCATGGATGCATGAAAAAAGGAATACATTTTGAAGCAAATTTCTGCTGTTCACTTTAAGGGTATGTTGTCAAGCTAATCATTACACAAGTTCCAGCAATACTGCCTGCACTGTACTATTCAGATTTCATCAGCTGTTAACTCTATAAAATCAAAAGGGATAAAGTTCAAGATAATCACTGATAAATGAGTATTGCTTCATGAAACAAAATAGTCCTATAGCTACTGTTCATTGGAATTTAGAGAATTTAGAGGTCAGAACTGCCCCAGGTTTACATTCTCAGATACATTACTGGCATTGCCTTTGATTCAAATTCAATGCTTAAGGACTGTATAGGTTTGCACCATTCACAGTGATGAGCAGTTAAAAAGCATAAGAATCTTAATTTAGCCTCACTGCACATCAGGTAGTTACGAACACAGCACCCCAGTGCCCTAAACTCATCAAAAAGTGCTTTAAATGAGCTACTTAAAAAGAACAGTCCTACCTCATTTGTTGGCGTTCATCCCCATGAGGTCTGGAACTTGATGCATCAGCCCCTGTGATGAAAACTAATGTTTTGTTGTGTGGATTGCTTTAGACCCAGCTGATACGTGGGTCAGCCTAGAGCAGAACAAGGGAAGAAGAGACAGACTCTGGGTTTGTGGTGCCGGGTGTTCAGCTGGTTCCCGGTGCATTGGAATACATTGAGAGGAACTAACAAGGAGTCTGTAATATTACAGCATTTCCAAATTAGTAAGAATAGGAGAAGGTCACCGTAGCATAAGGTTTAAATAAGATGATCTGGAGTTTCTAGGAAAATCATCCTCCTGCCTATTGACCACAATACTTAACTGCGAAGTTGCTAGGTCTAGGAGAAAAATTCAAAGCTCCTTCGAAACAAAAAGTCAGACTTTGGATTAGACTTCAGATTTTCAGAAAGACATAGAGAGTGTCCAAAGTATCTGGGATTGATTTGCTGAGGAGTCAGGACTCCAAGCTTTCATTTGGACTGGGGTAAGCAACAACTTTAGTGTATGTCAGAAACATCTCTTACTTTAGGGTCTTAATATGTGAACTTCCTTCTTGTGACATTCCTGACTTTTACTTTGAATCCAGCTTCTCAGACAGTAGTTTTAGGTAATAAGACAGATACATCTGTGTTCTTGAGCTCTGACTGTCCTTTCACCCCTGTAGTTCTTTGTCACCACAGTGAGAACAAGAAACTGTAACTGATGCCTATCAGACACTCACTGAAAGCTGATACAGAGGTCTGTGACCCCCTACAAATTATAAATCTGGGTATAGTGAATATTAACTTCTCTTGATCATTAATATAAGCACTAGAATAGTATAACTGGCAATAGTATTTAAGTGTTTTGTAACACGGTGATGGCATAGCCAGACAGAATGTGCAACCATTTTACCTCAAGTATGCAAAAAAGATCACCATAGCGACAAAGAAAGATGGGTATCATTGTATGTAGGGTTAATATGTGACAAAAAGCTGCTAGACAGAGGACAGGATAAGCACAAGGGACAGCAAGTAGACAGGACATCCTCCCAAATACACAAGAAGTATCGCTGGCAAAATCAAAATCAAGATAAACAGTATCAGGAGCAGAGAAGACCCCTTTTTCCTTTCTGCAATAGCAGAAAAACATGAGGCATAATCAAGGTAAATTGTAGAAGACTTCAAACCCTGGCATCTCTCATGGGCAAGCTCTCAAGCCTGATCACCTCAACCTTGGTGACAAAGGACCATCGGTGACTGTAACCATCCATGAGAATAACATCAGCTCTTTGATAATGCCTACTAACAGCTAATTCAGGATAAGTGTTAAAGACTTACTGTTTGTATACAAAATGGTGATTAATATTGTGTAAGATTTAGCCATTATCGAGAAGCATGTTGTTAATTAATTCATTCAGTAAAGTTAAATTTTAATATGTAAAGCTGGCCTGATTTTTCAGTCTTCTAAACACTACTGTCACAGTGATCTTTAATTCCCTAATGGATATATGTTCATTTGCAATGCTGTCTTTGCCTTTGGCTTTATCCTATTCCATGAAGTAGGCAGAAGTGTTACCATTAAACTAAATGGAAGCAGATCCAGAGTGAGATGTTTTTTTAGTATGTTTGGTAATATTCCCTTTTTCTTCACTTTAGCCATCTTTTCTCTCTCTGTCTCACACACACATACTAATTTGCATGCCTCTTTTTCTCACTTTTGAAAAGGATTTTCAATTTTTTCTCTCACTCAAGTGAAAAAAAAATCTGCAGTTCTCTTTCTTTTTTTTTTCCTTTTTGGTGAACATTTATTCTTCATGAAAGCCTGCAGAGGAACCACTCATACACATGAGTACATTGATGTCTTTTATTTATCCACAGAGCCCATAGAAACAGGTGGGTGGAGTACAAGCCCCAGCTGAGATGTCTAAATCAGCAGAGATGAGTCACACTGTGAAA
This sequence comes from Limosa lapponica baueri, assembly GCA_002844005.1. Lineage (NCBI taxonomy): Eukaryota > Metazoa > Chordata > Aves > Charadriiformes > Scolopacidae > Limosa > Limosa lapponica. The sequence goes on along the minus strand of KZ506318.1, from coordinate 56,195 downwards.
GTGGCGATTTCTCTTCATTAACTGGAAAGGGAGTCCAGGCACTTAACTTTGAGGTGATTCAAGTTAGCGGAACAAGTGCTGCCCAGAGCAAAGAACTGGTGAACATTGCTGCATTATGTTGTCAGGAGTTCAAGGCCCCTGTTTAAGTGTAGGATAATGCAGGAACAGGAATGAGCTGCTTAAGCTTATGAAGGATCTCTTCATTTTATTCCCAAGCTTCTTGCTTCCAGGAAATACTGGAGGCTTGAGCTTTGGAGTCCTCACATGACTAGTGCTGGAAAATATGAGGCACTGAGACTGATAGATTGCATGATACTGATGATAAACAGCATGGAACAAAATTATTTCCTGTTGGGTAAAAATGCACTGATATGTTTTATGCAACAAAAATTGACCAGGCCATATGATCTTTCTATCATTGCAACAGAAGTGCATCTGAATTGCTTTGAGACTAGTCTGCTTTCATTACAAAAAGATTTATCCATTGTAACAAAATCGCATGTCTCTGTAGCACAAGGATCTAAACATCCTAATGGGGTTGTGTATTGCCTCCTCTAATTTTATTTTTGTAGCTTGCCACAAACCCACATTTCACCTGACTTGGGAAAACAGGAAGTTTCAGTAAGATTCAATCTTTTTTTTTCTCTAAAGATGTAGAAATATATATCTAGCTTGGAAAAGCAGTACAGCATTCTGTACCTGTAAACAGTAAGTAGCTGAACTAATTTCTCTTATTCTCCTTCAGCAGCATAATGACATAGCAAATGTGGTATATGGTTTCCACTGAAATGATAAACCATCTCCTATTTCATGACCCTCAACTCTGCATAAAGTATGCTCTATAAAACAAGCTTTTGCTGATACACACATCTAGAAGTGTAATGAAATGAAATTCTATGCTGTATGTTCAGTCCTCTCCTCAAGGAAAATGACAAATTGTAATGCAGTAAGGGACAATGCTGGAATGGCGGAACATTTATATACTTAAAGTAGGCTCAAAACAGAAAAGCTACATGTATGCTTACCTCAGCAGAAAAGACAGGCTTTTTTAGGACTGATAGAAAGCACCTAGAGCAGCAAGCATTGCCGTAACGTACATACCCTGAAAAACGAGAAGTCAGATGTAGTGGGATTCATCCTCACCTGGTTTTTCCAATGTCTATAATCTATATCTAAGCTAGTCATCCCAAGTGCCTAGTTCGTAGATGTATTTTCACATATGGTTTGTCCAATCTATACTTGAAATCTTATTTAGGATGGGAGATGTTTTTTCCTCCCTTGTTTAGCCTTGAGATGCGTGTTCCTCCCTGTTACCTATAAAGGAAGTTGACCTGAGGAACCCAGCCAAAGATCTCTCCATGGTACACATGTACACCTGATCCTCTCATGACGCTGAATTTAAGTTACTCTGCATGCGTTAATTTGTCATTCTTGCCCACTCACGGGCAATATTCTTGAAACTATGCAAAGCACAGAGAGAATGACGATTTGGTAAAATATTTTATCTTGGGTCATTGGTGATAATTTCCCAGTGACACAGTCTGTCTGCAGAGTGGTTTGCAAGATCACAAATCTCATGTTTACATATACTGCTCTCCAAGGACAGTGGAGGACCTGGAGCTCAGTGAGGCTTACCATATGTTCAATCAAAGTAAAGTTTAGAGTAACTATAAAACTATCCTGCCCTCTTTGGTGTTACCACAGTGCTAAAATTAGTGTTGAGCTTCAACTTCTTAACAAATGTGTAAATATTTATACACACTTCATCAACATTTTTATCCCACCTGAAATTTTCTCTAAATGGCTTTTAGGTCACTTTTAAATACATTGTTGCATTTCAAGAGTTGTCTCATTTAGAAACACATTAGCAAACAATGTGAGTGCTGTCTCTGTTCCACTGGTACTAGGTGAAAATTGATCTATTAATACACAGTACATGAAGTTCAATTTAACTTTTAATTTGCCTTGTTCCTTAACAGGTAGGAGAAGAGCACTCTGGAAGTGCCTGCTAATCAATGCATTTTATACTTACCAACAAAACCAAGAATGCATATGAATAAGAGACTTTTCACTTTTCTAGAATCAGTGCCAACACCTCAGAGCTTCCAAGCTTTGAGAGCTGGATCAAAGACCTGAAGCCCCTTATGTACCTCCATCCTAGCAGCCGGAAACTGCAGAAAATGAGGGGAGGCAAAAATTGCATTATGTTGGAACAGAGAGCTGGAAAATAAGTGGCATTTTTCAAGGGCAGAAATTGCTCTGAGAGGACCCTGTGAAGGGTCTGATGATCATAAGGTCACTGAGTCTGAAGAACAACAGTGCAAGAGGTTTTGTCTGGGAGTGGTGTCCTTTTTTTTACAGAAGGTACTCTGTTGGGTGATTGTCCATAGAGCTTGTCCTCAGGGGAGTTGGCATCAAAGTAAAGCCTGTGACAAGAAAGTAGGGCTTGCTGCAATGAAATTTCCAACACACAAGACAGAACAGAGATAGAGGAAAGAATTCCTCAGCAGTCATTATCTCTTCCCTTTTGCACACTTCAGATGGCCTTTTTCTCTGTTCAGCTTTTTCTTTTTTCTTTTTTTTTCTTTTTTCTTTTTTTTCTTTTTTCTTTTTTTTTTTCCTTTTTTTTTTTTAAACCGAAGAGACTATGAACTGAAGCTACTGTCTGCATTTTGCTAGTGTTACAGTGTCTAAAGTCCCAAGAGGGAATGGAGTGCCAAAAGTTGATCTATGCAAGTTCATTGGCCCAAGGTTTCTTCCCCTCTTGACTGACCTTTCCTAGAACCTGGCTTGACTTGTGCCTGGCCTGTTGTCACTACTTCCTTGATTTTCTAGTTTTTCATGCTGCAGCTCTATTTTTTACCACATTTGTGGTTCCAGCAACAGACTCACCCCCTGCATTAAATTCACAAGCAGTTATCTTAGCAGTCAGAAGGGTAAAGCGTCAACATCGAGTTGTCAGATAAAGTCAATAAATGCTTGTGGTTCAGCAGCAAAGGACAGCCATGTAGGCAGAACCTGAGTGGGCAATGTCTACTGTAACACCCTTCATCTTGGGATCATGTCAAGCCAGGGCAAGGCTCAGCCCCCAGAACATGAGAATGCTGCTTGCTAGATCACAGGAAGGGGTTTCCTTTCCCAGGACACCACGGTGAAGGAGCATTAGTTTGCATATACTTCTCAATCATTGTGCAATCTGGATATAACAGCGCCGCACATGTAAGTTGGCCAATAACACCAAAGTTATAGATACTTGTGTCTTATGGACAACAGCATGATAAAAGAGCTTAAATAAAAATATGTTTATATCACGAGTCACCATGAAACAGCTTCCAAGCAGAGTGCAGTAACTCCATATAGCTGCAGCTAAAGCACAGCTGCTGGGCCCAAGTTAGCAAGTTGGCACTGGCTCAAGGTTGAAAAGTTATCTTTTCAGTGCTAATTTATCCCAGTCACGTCCTTGAAGACAAGGGGGTCAAAGTGTCAAAAGCCAGAGAACTCAAAAGGTAGCATTCTAGACCTGTGCAAGTAAAGGACTTTTTTTTACACAGATTTGCAAAGGGATTTTCTAGGATTCCATACTGAAAGCTTCTACCATGAAATGGAGAGGAAAAAAGAGAAGCAGAACAACTTCCTTGACAAAAGGAAATTATTTTTAAAAATGGGAACCCTGTGTGGCAGGAAAGTTTTCCTTTTCACACTTTCCTTTTCACACTCCCCTCTCTCTTTCACACCAACTTCTTACACATGCTTACTAACTTATGTCCAAAACTATATAGTAAATTTGTATATCATTATTTTCTCTCCTTACTGTTAAATACCTGTCCCTCTTCTAGTTGCTGAAGATATGGGTTAATAGTTACCAATAATTTCATGTCATTGTAATATAGACATTTAAGCATCTGACTATTCTTTAGATATAACAACCATCAAATAGCTATTTCAACTTTCCACCAAACTGATTTTTAGTGTCCGTAATATTGTATATAAATGTCTGTATGTCTATTTTACATTTCAGGTTATTTATATATGTTAATAATAAATCAATTATAAAAATAATTCAAAACACAGGGCAATTTCACAAGTAATGGTTTAAGTGTTTCGTAGTGATAAAATAGCAACTGCATCAAAATTAATAATAAGGAAAATGTTAATATACAGTAATAAACAGATGTGTACATCAAAGTTAGAAGCTGATAGACTAGAAATTATTGAATATCTAAAATTAAAATACCAAAGCTGGATCAGTGAAATAATGAGAAACTGATTGATTCAATTACCTTAGAGGAAATGAGTTCAGCAGTATAGAAATAAGCAACTAGGTCGATGGGTATCAAATAGAATATTTTATAGATTTTTTGAGAGAGTGAGCAGTCTTTCAGATGAGGAGTATATCATGGAGTAATGCATGGCCAATGGGATGAACACCTACAGCTGTGATTCATAAGATGAGTAAGCTAGAACCTCATTCAGAGTGACAATATTTGTCCTGTTTAATTAATAAATTATGCATCAAAATCCTATCAGGTAGCTTAAAACAGGTCACAGATAAACTACTTTATAGAGATCAGGTTGATTTCCTCCATGGCCAATTTATGGCTGATAATTTGTGTAAATTATCTAATTTAATACAGCAAGTAAATAAATTAAACATCCCCTCTACAGCAATCCCTGTTGATACACAGAAAGCCTTTAAAAGGCAATTTACTGAAGTTCCCAAGTGAGTTGAATACCCAAGGTCTCTTACTAATACTTTATTACTGTATTTTAATGTCGCTGCATCTCCTTTTTCTGGAGTTTGCAAATTCATACAGCAAGGGTGGGGGAAGAGCATTTGGCCCTCCCTCCTTAGACATTCGTCTCGCAGCCAGATGGGATCAGCACTGAGGGAAGCAGTCCTTCCCCACTAGGCTTGCTCTTTATTCCCTGTGTAGCTAATGGAGAGAATTAGGTGCCTCTTAAAGCCTCGGGAGTCCTGGCTGCTTAGGCTGAGATATCTCAGGTTACCCCTGCCTTTCGTGTGTGGAGTTTGAAAGCTCCACAATGACTCCTGCTCATTATTTCACACACAGACATGTTCCTGGGGATGGAGCCGTGCTACGCGCCAATCCTTGTCAAAACAAGCCGGCAAAACAATACCCCTGAAAAATGTGCTGTCATCCTGACATTTGCTCTCCAGAGGGGAAAAAAAAAAAAAAAAAAAAAAAAAAGGGAAGGGAAAAGGGAATGAAAATAAATGGCAAGACTCACAAGCCTGCTGAAGGAGGTAGCACATCTTGTGGCCAGCAGCCCTACAGTTACAGCACCCATGTTAGGGATATGTGGGTCCCACACGAGAGATCACGCTGCTCCAGGAGAGCTTCCTGATAAGCAAGCTGTGGGCTGTTCTTGATTGTGTTGTAATCCCTCCTGCTGATGCCTCTCTGCTTTGTGTAATATTCTGAAATACTTAAAGCAAAAGAGAATGGCTCAGTGAGAGGGAAATTTAAGCCAGCCTCAATCCTCTGTCTAAAGCAGGTGTTTCTTGGCTTAAATGTGCAAAGGTAGCAGCATCAGAAGAAGAGGCTGAGGCAACATTGTCAGAGGACGCTCACGTTCACCCCACGCCTTTGGGAAGGACAATCTTTAGGCAGGGAAAGAAGGTGAACCCTTGTCTGCACCATCCTGAGCGAGGCAGAGGTGCAGCCCGAGTGCAGGGAGGCCATTCCTGTGCCCACTGAGCTGACGTCTGCTCTGAGGCAGCAAGTGGATAAAAACAAACCAGCAGCAGAGACAAACAGTGCTAAGTGGCACAACATACCCCAGCTTCAGTCTACCACCATCATCAAGGACTAACAGGCTTTGAATCAGTAACTGAAGAATAAAACGAATAAAGCTTTGAATGACTACCAGCAGGGAAGCCACAGGGGTATGAGGAAGAAGAGGCAGCACATGTCTCCACCTCTGGCAGTGTGGTGTCTGTCCCCTTTTGCTTCTGTCAGTATGAGAACCTCACCTAGCAGACAAATGTGGGAACAACCATTTTGAAAAAGATCCAAGAAAACTCCTCTGACTTTTCCTTACTGCTTGCTGTCATTTTTATGTAACTCAGTCTTTTGGCAAAACTGAGACAAATATCATAAATTATTTTCAGCCACCTTGAAACGGTAGGGGTTTCTTTGTAAATACGTTATTCAGAGAAAAACACTTTGCCTGGGTCTAATCAGAAACTAATTAGAATCAGCATATGCTTTTCTGCACAGTTACGGTGTCATCTGGAACAGCTAGATATACAAACCCAGACCTAATCAAACTGAGATGCTTAGCGTTAGGAGCATTATCATCTGAAGAGTCTTCTGCAGTCGACAGAAAAAGAAATAGCAGCATGATTCAACTTACCTAGTATCTTGAATCATTCTCCAAACATTATTATTGTTCCCCCTTGATTATAGAAGGGGTCTGAGAGTGTGATTTATTTGCCTGAGCACTGGTAGCCAGTGCAATTTCGGATGCCCCCGGAGTACACACCTGGCCTGCACCTGCCCCTTTGGAAGAGCGCAGATCTCTCTTAAGTGGCGTGATCTGCCAGACGCAGGCAGGTGTCTTGGGTACCCTGGACAATCCCAGATGGCATCTAGGAGTTGCACTGTAACCACTTCTGCGTGCTTCAAGTAGGGCCTGAGGTGAGCCTGGGCTCCTGGGGCACTGTGGTAGCTGCGAGAGTAGAGCAGCAGGAGTGGCAAAAGCTGAAGCCGTGGCTAGGCTAAGGCTAAGAGAGAGCCAAGGAGTGAGGGAGAGCAAGCCAAGACTGCAGACCTCTGTTTCTTCTTGGATGAGGCACTACTGTGTCATGAGGGGATTGCTCAGACACGACCGTTATAAAGCTTATGTGTCAAACTCTTTGCCTGAACCCATTCCCAACACATATGAAGTCATGAAGCCATCTCACATATATATGCACAAATCCCACTTCTCTGTGGTGTTTTTTATTCTATACCTATTTACATTATCACAGTTAGACAAATTACACATAGTGGAAGCATTATATAGAGACAAGCAACCAAAGCAAAAGCCAGAATGCACAAAACTGTAATCTTTGGTCACCAAAAAATTATTTTTCAAATTTTCTTTACCATATGATGAACTTCCCTCTTGTCCTTTTGGTGTTTTCCTTTGGATAAAGCTAAATGTTTTCATGTATCATATAAAAAATTCTTCAGTTTTATCATTAATCATAGAACCAAGAAATTCATATGAAGCAATTCATTTTATGGCAACACACCAGGCTTTTAAAAGGAGATATGAGAGGTTTTCCATCTTATGAGGATCAATGTTGTTGTACAACCAAGAGCAATTTCAGCCCATTTTTCAAACCATCTGAAGTCCCATGTATTGAAGAAAAATCATTCAGCAAATACAGTTTCAATTCAAGTGGTAATTTATGATTCTATATGACTACAATGATATTTGTAACACTGGCCACCAAAGTTTATCACCAAGACTTTGCCAAGCAAAATGCAACAGTCTCTCATCCTAACCACAGATTTTCATTTAAACAAGTGTGCAAGAGAAGGCAGATTATTTGCACTATCGAAAACTGTTCTCCCAATTTACACGCCGTAGATAACGATGTATAGTTGAATACGTTTAACCACTGCATAACTTCAAAGCATAGAGTGAACAGCCCCATCCTGCTGCAACATGATCCAGCTTAAGGAGTCTAAGGTAGGTTCCTAAGCTGGAAACCTTGGCTGTCTGCACAGAGAAGCAGCATCTGAGCTCTTTCCCCGGACTGTCTACGCTGAGTCCTAATTTGGGCACCTATAGTAGATACCTAAAGTCAAATCCTGGGATAATGCCCCACTGTGTGTAATTCTGAGGCTGAATAATACCAAAATACTGAAAGACCTGTAGGAAATAGCTGGAGGACTGCAAACAAGCAAGAATATAAATAATTTAAAAGTATATAGTCTGTCACATAAAAGTGCCAGATTATAAAAACTCAAGGTGCAGAGATCTGTGCCAATATCTTTCAAACACTTTTTAAAGACCAACTAAGATTGCCTAAGAATTAAGAAGACAGACTGGGAAGACTTTCATTCATTTGCTTTATGTGAATTAGTACTGTTTCAGTCTTCCATGTTTAGGAATAACAAAACACCACTCAGGTATTATGTTTTAAAAAATCTTCAGTAGTCAATAAATGCTCCAGCATGTTCTACTTGTTAGGACCACTCTGTGGCTGGTGAAGGTGAATGTGCTTTGATCACAAGATGCATGGAAGATCGTTTGTCCGTGATATTTAACAAGCGGCCGGAAGATCGTTTGCACATCTTCCTGCACAGATTGCACATCGGCACAATCTGTGGAATCAGCCAAAGAACAATGGGTTTGTAGAAGTCCAGTCGTTTCAACCTTCAGCATGTGATAAGAGAAATAGCTGCGGTCCACAACTGGTCTTAAACAACTGAGATACTGCTGGTAGGACTACGACAGAGTGTCACCTGCGATAAGGATGAGGGAGAGAGACACTGTTGAAAAGTCTCAGAAAGAGCAGCACTGTTGGACACCAAAAAAGAGGACATGATGTAAATCCTTGAAGACGTCAGACTGTATAATCCAAAAAAAAAATAGATGGTTTTGCAGATATTCTTTGCATGATCTTTGCAAGATCATCCAAATACGTTGGACAGAAGCCCAGCTCCGCACTCCAAGGCCTTGGCTGGCCACCAAGTAGCACCCTGGGCAACAGGGTGGGGTTAACTGCAGAGACCAAGAGAAAGTATGAGCGAATGCATAAATATCTGCTTCAGCCAACAAGAACAGTGATGTTCTTCCCCTTGCAACAGCCACACCTAAATAAGACAAAGTAAATATTAAATATTAACCTACTGATATATATATACTTAAAATATAACTATATAACATACCTTAATTTTTCATCTGGAATATTTGTGCACCAGGGCATGAGATGGCCTGAGTAGATTTAGCTTGGTCTTTATTCTAAAACTTGTCCCTTAAACAACAAAAAAACTTAAGGGATAGAAAGCAAGGTCAACCCAAAGCTAACAAGAGCACAACAAAAAATCCTTTGAACAGACCTTGAAGCTGAGTGATATGCTAGAGCTACTTACTAGTGAGATATGCAGAGCATACACTTGATGGCAATAATAATGCTGCTATCAACATGGAAACGCTGAGTTTAAGCTTAATCTTTTCCCTGATAAACTCTGCTTTCATCCAGCCCAAGGATTTATAGTCTAGACAACTAAAAGTATTTCAGAATCCAACTCAGGACCAAACCATGTATCTGTTTGTTCCATTAGTGTAGGGATTGGAAGGCAGTGCATTTTAAATGCAAATACTTGAAGTCCAGACACTAGAAGCTGAGTAGCAGAGCTGGGGATGTGAGGAGGTCCCTGGGGAGCCACGTTGTATGTATAAACCCAGTGCAGTCGTCGGTACTGAGAGCTGACCCAGGGCTCAACATCACTCCATGCTAACGGAGCAGTAGCTGAGGCAACAAAAGTGGGGGTGGCAGTATCCACCTGGCTGCAGCAAAATAAGGGAAATAAACGTAATAAACAGATACTTAGTGGTCACACAATATCTATAGGCTTGTAAGGAAAATAAACGCCTTTCTTGTGGTAAAAATGTCGCAAATGGTCCCTAAACATTTTTTTTCTCAATAGTAAGAGAAAGATCTCTTAACTTTTTCTAATGCCCTAAGATGCACATTTATTTTTAAAATGATGGATAATAAATATATTTATGTTTCAAATATTTACAGTCTTGCAAATGTTTTGGTTAAAGAATCAATAATTATTGTCAGCAGTCAGAGAAAGGTCATTTTACTTTGCTGATAGAGGACAGATTCAAAACAGCTGAAATCAGGAGTGCAATTTATTTGTACACATCATTTTCAGGAGCTTTTCCATTCTTTCAGCTTTTTTCCCCACGCTTACTGAAGTGACAGACTCATGTAACCAAAGCCAGTGATTGGCACAGGGTGACAGAAGTCTAAGAGGTGTGCCAGGGCTATTGCAGGAGAAATGGAAGGACAGAGACAAATCTGTTTTCCACAAACAGAGAGAGTCAGTCATCGAGGGATCAGTCAAACTCATGCAATGGCCATGAACACCTCAATACACACTTTGCACAGAAGTACCTAGATACATGGAGTTTTCTCTAATGTCCAGGAAAAGAAATGGCAGTGCCTTTCTGATCTGCAACTTATGATTATCATGCGATGAGGAGGAAAATTAGTACATAACACTTAAAAATCAAAATTCATTTTCTGATGGTAAGAGCAGAATGCAAAAGTAATCACTTGGGTTTTGTTGTTGATTTGCCAGTAGTAACATTCAGGTTGCAACATACAGCTTTATAACACAATAAACTTTATTTTGTATAGTATCTTTTATTAAAAACTGTCTCCCAAGTTGCTTTGCTAAATAATGGACTAGTCTCAGTTAGATAATAAATACAGTAGCAGGAGAGGAGAGCAGTCCAGAGCTGTGAGCAAGGAAAACAGTGTTTCAGTGCAGTTTAAGCACTAGGGATGGCTTTCATCCTTCAGATGTTATAAGCAGGGTCTCCTCTCAGTACATTCATGCCCACTAGCAAGCAATTAGGATATGTTCATTGGAATAAAAAGAGTTTTCTAAAGAGAATTTTGCTCTCTGCAACGTTCAATTTGCTTTGCTTCAAAACAGCAGTTATCGTGTCACTGTTCATGTAACTTGGTGCAGGAGAGTCCTAGGGCATGAAGGAGGAATTCGGACCCCACAGCTGTCACCCCAAACCCTAGACTTCACATGTCACCCGGTCATAGTCCATCAGTAGCAGAGCAAAGAGGGAACTATCAGTACCCTCCTTTTTATCACTGCCTGGCAGTGACTTGCCAAGATGCTCGATACTTTCTCTCCAGGCCAAAGGGTTCAGAGTGGTATCTTCCTTGTTCTTCTAGTTAGATGTGGAAATACTGAGCATTATACTACGTTAATGCTTATGGAGACATCTTCCCTGAAGTAGAGACAGCAGAAGTAATGTCACTTCTCTTAAAAAAGCCCCCCAAAGTATACAGTATTAATCTATGCAAATATAAATACAAAAAAAGAATCTCATGGAGCAGGTACGGACAGGTCAACAGATCTAACAAGCACTCTATAAACCAAAGAGACTTTCCCTGTTACCCTCAAATTTGTCAGATATATGTGTAAAATTTTCAAGATGCCTTTTCAAATTAAGGCAGATTCCCTGCTGCATCCAGTGCCAGTCTTCTCAGTATTAATTATTGTTATGCTAAGATAGAAAGCATGACATCACCCTCTGCTTATGCACATAAAAACCCACACCTACACAAGAAGACAGTCATTGCCATTAAGAGCCCACCAACAAGGTAGCAAAAGACAAATGAAGGCAGTGAACAGTGGGACCAAGAAGAACAACAGAAGGAAGAGGTCCTCTTTTGACAAATTTCGTGTTCTGCAACAAGACCTTTAGAGAGATAATTTTTGTTCCAATTTCCAGATGCTTTTTTGCCCCTCTTCCTCCTTCGGAGAAGGGAGATCTTCTTCCCCATTGGCCTGTGCTTCCTTTTGACCATGTTTTGCCACGCTCCTAGCTATGCACATGCTTACAGTGCATGTAAGAGATTTGGCATCCAGGATTACCTTTTAAAAGGTAATCTTTGCAAGTAAAATTGGCAGCATGTGAAAAAAAAATGCTTAATGTCACATCTTTCACAAAATAATGTGTTTCCAATTAGATTAGAAAAATACCAGCAGTATCTCCATTCAAGCTCATTCTTTCTGGAGGCTTATAAACCCTCTGTGGATTTTGTCCTTTGTTTTTTTTTTTCAGGGGGTGGAGCCAAGACAAAATTTAACAGAGCATATTTTAGTTTTGTTTCAAGTGTGTAGTTCTAGCAGGAGCCCATAATAAGCACTTCTCATTCCAATTCCCCTTATAGGAATACCCTAGACACTCCCCAAAGCAGCACATTAAGCACAGGCAAGCACTGTACGTGATCAACAGAGCACTGTTTCTACATTTTAAAGCATCAAAGGATTCTCTGCTACAAGGTTTAACATTTGAAACTGTTTATAAGGATTCCTCATTTTTTCCTTTTTATTAAAAAATTATATACCTTAATGCATACATTGCAACTACTAAGGAGAGTAAATTAAGCATTTGCACAAAAATTCATGAATGCAAGACCTCAGACTGTGAAGTCCTTGGGCACACACTCCTGATGCCCCTGCTAAGGCTAGCCTGCATTTTCTGAAACCAAGCACAGCAAAACAAGAACTTACAGTAGGAATAAATAGCAAACACTGGAGGATGGATTAATAGCTCTGTGGCACTTTGAAGTCTAAATCCAAGAGTGAGAATGAAGTGCAGTTAAACGCTGAGTATCATGGAAGTCACTAAACATAATTTTTTCCCAGTTCTCTTCAAAAGTGAGTTTAAAAGTTGAAGTGGGGAATTAACTTCAGGCTGGAGGTCTGTATTTAGACCTAGCAAGAAATCATTGAAAAGAAAGAATGGCAACCCTGAGACACAAATGAAATGAGCTGCCAAGCAGATTTTTCACAGTCATGATAATTATTTTTGAAATCTCACAGCTTGCTTTTTTCCAAGTAGAAAGCAATTCTCCTCACTATTCTCTTTCATGACAACTTGGGCATCAGCTCTCTCAAAACTGATTTTTCACTTGCAGTGGTATTGTTAATTATTATAACAAGATATGCAGGAATTTAGGGCTTTAAAAAAAAAACAGATACGGTGCCTCATTGTCTACTTAATTAGAACACAATAAAGTGTAGAATTTATCCTTTTTAATGTTTTGCAGGCAATTTTCACACATGTAGTAAGTCTGTTAGAAATTTCATGCATAGTTAGGTTTAAAGCTTCCCTGATGTTTGTCAGATACAGCTGAAGCAGTGATTTTGTGTTGTAGATACAATTAGGTGGCATATTGCCATGAGTTTCCCCTTTTCTCCTTTCTTTTTGCAACTCAGATGTCAAAGGTAATTATTGATCAGATGTAAGATGTGAGGGAGCCGGTTATAAGGAAAAAAAAAAAGTTAAGTCTAATTTTTCATTAGTTTTTCATTGAAATTTGCAAGTTTCTGAAGCATATTCTCATCTAGATGGACTGAATCCCCCACTGTGCTCCTGTTGCTCTCTTGTCCTAAGGCAGCTTGTCATTGAAATGTTCTCACCTGGGAAATAATTGCTTATTTCAGTCGGGATCTTGGTGACTGTGTGTCCTCCTCACAAGAACTATCACCCCAGCTGGTCTTTTTTGATTTTCCTGACAACAGAAAAGCCAAGAACTGAAAGGAGGAGAAATATGTCTGCACAGTGTTTGATAGCTGGCCCTCCGCCACGCTAAACCAAGAGCCAAAGTCTGCACAGGCAGGAGCTGCCAGTGCTGCCTGAGGACAAGGGAAGAGCACCCCATGAGGAGAGCAGACCATGAGATCCCCACCACCCCAATGAGCTGCCTGTAGGCTGCTTGCCCAAAAACTGAACAGGCAAAGCTTTTGGGCAGGCCAATGGGCACCTTATGCTAGCAAATGCTCTCACAGCCACTCGCCAGAGATCATGTAGACCTGGTTAGAGAAACTGAACCTCCCTTCTCTCTGTGTAGCTGTTCTAAATCAAGGGCAGGAGGAAGTTCTTGGGAAACGTTCTGTTGTCCTTTCCAACCACGTCTGCTCTCAGGACACAGACAAGAGAAGGGGTGGGCTCATCTAAACTTGCTGTGTCAGTTCCCTTCATCCCCGATGGCGAGGAACATGACTCATCTCATCCCTAGACAGACATTTAAAGCAGGACAGATGAACCACATTTTCAAGCATCTATTTTAAGGCACTCAGGAAGTCTGCTATCTAGCAGAAAATGTAGATGACAGTGTAAGTGTCTGAAACTACGCAAGACAAATCCCAGTCCAGAGTCCAGAGATAGTGATCTAACCCTTTCCTGCACGCACTCCGCAAATGCTTTGGAAAACATACATTCATCAGTACCTCCCATACTGGCAGACTCAAAATGGAAATGAAAAATAGTTTACCTTTACTTTCATTTTAAACCACTTCGCTGTGCTGTTTAAAGCTTTGGTTCTTTCATGCAGAAACTGAATTCCTCTGGTGGTATAATCAGTGTAATTCTTTAAACTGCCCATTCAACAGCCATTTCTTTTAATATTTAAATATTAAAATCTAAATGCTTATTAATAACAAAATAATATTTTATATTATATAATTAATCCTCTATTAAGTTAATTACATCTATAAATAATAACATTTTCCTTAGTAATATATATATTTCTGATTCCCAGCTCAGAGTACAATTCCTTCATCAATTCTGGTTGCACCTCAGTTTCTTGGACAGTTTCAGTAACGGTAATTTTAAGACTTCAGCAGTGCTAAATCAAGTCCTCACAATCTTGAGACTTGTCTAAAAAGCAAAAGTGGTGGTTCTTGTTTTCTGCTTTTGAGCATATTGACTCAGACTTGAACTCTTTTGAGTTGCACTGGGCCAAAGGAATGCCTACCTACCTCCTTTCTTTGCAGTACCCATTCTTTGGTGTGAGTGCACCAACCAAATATCATGCCCATTTTGCAAGGTGAAGGGCCGTGGTGAATAAATCCCCCCCAGAAAAAAATCTTACCACAAAGTTATGTGACGTTTAAGCAGTTACAGTATGACAACACCACCTCCCTGAGCCGCAGCTGTTATTTCCTTCTCTGAACATGAATAGACTAATGATTTTCCTCCTTACCATTTTTTCGTATGTCTGCGGCTTGCCAGTGAATCCAGTAACATTTCTAACATTACAGCCTTCTTGCTTTCAGTCTCCTGCCGAACAGCATGTCAGTAGGTGGCAGCCCATGGCTCATTAAGGCAGTTCTGTGGTGCTAAATTCATAGCAGAGTCTGGATTTACAGCCTTTTTAGTGGACAATTTATTATTTTAATGCTTTTTTCCACCGTCTGTTATACTGGGAATGATGGAGACTAGAAGTAATGTGTCTAAATCCAAATTTTACTGCAAATTGCCCAACTTTATGTTCTCTAAACTGTGGCCCACAGTCAGACATTATTATTCACCATGTACAATTTGTAGTGAAAGATAGGCTGGATAAGTACAATCATGTGTTACTGTAATATCTACCATGGGGAAGTGAGAATAGCAGTCCAGGATATGGTCTTCAGCGATTTTTTAACAAAACATGGAAGAAGTAAAAATAAAAAATGGAAATTCTTTGTGATCTTTGAATTCCAAGAGAGGACCTTGCAGAAGCATGTCCAAAATTGTACGTAGTGCAACCAAAATCCCAACTGCTAGAAACAAGTCCTGATAATTGTCCACCCTCAGTGACTTAAGAACACACAGAACCACAAGCAATCAGAGAAAATGCCTCCATTGCCCATGCAAGATAAGTAAAGCAGGGAAGTGAGCTTCTACCAAAGCAATGGTACACACAACATAAGCACATGAATAGTTGCATGTACATGTCCGTCTGCACCTTCTTTCTGGGTCTTTGTCACACCTGCTGCCACATGGCCAAACCTTGTCAAGCTGAGGGGGAGAAATAATGTGTCTTCACTGGTGGGTAGCTCAGATCTGACAAACTGCTCATTTGGGGGTGAGGTGTTTTTTTTTAAATTTATAGTGTTAAAAATTGAAATGTGCAAAGTGCCGCAGAGGACAGCCACATCTCCAAGCTACCAGCAGAAACAAATTCCAGCAGAGCAAGATCCAAATGCTATAGAGCATTTGCTGGCTGGGAAAAAAAGCCGAAACCCTCAGGACAACCTCATCAGGCAGGGAGAAGAGGTGGAACCGGGAGGTTGGCAGTCTGTCCTGGCACGTCTGTCCCGGCATGTCTGTCCCAGCAGAAAGGGAGCCAGGCTTGGAGAGCAGAGGCAGTTTCTCCTTCCCTTGCCTGGTACAGAGCTGCTCTGACAGACATTGAGGGCAATCCTTCCACCTCTTCATGAGTATGAAGCATGGAAACAGATTCACTCTTAGAATCATAGAATGGTTTGAGTTGGAAGGGACCTTAAAGATCGTCTTGTTCTGACCCCCCTGCCATGGGCAGGGACACCTCCCACTAGACCAGGTTGCTCAAAGCCCCATCCAGCCTGGCCTTGAAACCTGGCAAAGACCATTACAGTGCTCCTGCCTTTGTTGGCAATACTTTGAGTGTCTGCAGCAGCCAGCAGATAAAGCTCTCCTGTTTGAATAAGAAGAATACTTCATGCAGCCCATGTGGCTGATGTCCCTGAGCCTTGGAGATGAGCAGGGCTCTGACCAAGATTTCTCCTGCACAACAGCAACACCCCCACAACCTGCCTGCACTTCAAAATCATCCCAGTGGAGACAGCATACTCTCAGAAAGTTTAGACGAATAAAAGTAAACAACTAAACAGGTTACACAGGACTGAGCCTACTAAAGGGGAAGAGAAAACAAGAGACCGTACTGTTCCTTCAAAGGCAACCTGCCATGAAGGAGCCAAGAAAGGACTTGGTGAAACTGTTGGCATGGATTGACACATCCAGTTATCACTACCACCCCCCTCTCTTATGTTTCATGACCCATAATAGCACAAGCTTTGTACTGAATCAGGCTCACAAGTATACACAAAGATGACTTGCTTTAATCTGCTCATCCCCAGCTAGAGGCTGGGTAGAAGCTAGAGCTACCATTTCATTAGGATTGGTATTGACAGAAAGAGCAGGGAGACCATGAACAGGTTGAAACCACAGATGCAGAAGGTTTTGGTTACTGTTCTCAGACCTGCCACTGTAGTAGACACAGGCCCATGTGAAACGGGAGGTGCCACACAACTCTATGGACAGTGAGATGCATTATAGGCTCCTTAGGGAGCTATCAGCTACAGACATCCCTGTCAAACATATGGTAACAGGTCAAGCAGCAATCTGGAAACACAGCAGGAGGAACCAGTAAACAGACTGAAAATACTGGAGTGCCTGAGAGTAGGCAGACATCATAGCACTCAACAGGAAAACCATATTTGACTGATAGGAAAACAGGGGCAGGAACGCAGAGGCTTGCCCAAAATCACTCAGGCAGTTATAGACAATTAGTGAAGTTGAGCACTAGGTATGTCACCCTGTGTTTGGTCCTGCTTCTCCTGGAGAAGTTGATGTGGTGTTAAGGACAGACTGATGGATAATGTCTTTCAGATGCCAGGTCTCCTGCTTAAAGCATGGCTGGTTTTTATAGAGTTGTCAGCCACATTTTCTAATCAGGAGCTAGAGAGCTGATTTTCCAAATTACGCTGGAGGTCAGGATCAAATGTTAACTTCTCTAAAAATTTCCCTTTGAGAAGATGTCCTATGGTGAAATCCTTGCTGCAGATCCCTTGGAAACTACCTTCTCTTCCTCTGAAATCCTTCTCCCTGACTGATATTCAAATTGAATTGTAGAAAAAAGATGTAAACACAAAACCTTTTGAAAACAACTGAGTTGGCTGATGCGTTAAGCGCATTATTTCCATTTTCTCTCTGAAAAGGAATGAAGGAGTTTCCTCAATAGCAAGCAGGGGCACAAGCGCCCACCTCCTCTTGGGTCTCTCCCTTCTGCACATGCACGTGCATGGTCCATCCATTTGGGGATCACTGCCACACCTGGAGGCTTCTTTGTCCCTTCTTCTCCAGGTCTGTTTCCGAGAAACCAAGGTGCAACATCCAGACTCAGCCTGCCCTCCGCATCCAGCCCAGACTTCTTTTCCTGGCAGCCTTTGGCCAGGCTCCTCTGAGTAAACCTGTCACCACTGCTCTCTTCTCATCTGATGTGGCTCAAACGTAGGCTCGCACAGTGGAAGGAAAATTGCAGCCCTCAAATAAGGTCTCTTCCCATGCTTGACTTTCAAAGACACAAACTCAGAAGGCTAGTAAATCAGACCAAACTTCAAAGTCAGCATTTTAGACCTCTCCAGTTTCTGCCAACTGGAAGCAGCAAAGCACACACCTTGACTCTCACACAGTGTCCTTTGTACCAGCCTCTCCCTTCTGTCTATAATCCTGTCGAGACAAGCCTTGTGACAGGCAAGGATTTTGTAACCCCTTTGTGCCAGAGGGTCCATACATCTTGTGGTACCATTGCCCAGCAATGACACTAGCCATGAGCCTATTCGCCTATTTTCTCATTTTCCCCAGATGTCTTCATGGGCATTTTTACACTAGCTCTCTTTTGTGCCTGGGACATGTGCAATGAACTGCTCTGGAATAGCATTTCTCAATCCTCCTTCAAACTTCAGCTCAGGACTAAATTCTAATGATGTATTGATTGCATTTACGCACAGAGTGAAGTCAAATATGTCGATATTAACGTCCTAACAGCTCCTTAGACGAGTGAGTGTTGCTGTGCGAGCCCATGAAGACACCAAACAACTCCAGCAGATAATATCAGCCTTAAAAATTTGTGGCCTAAGTGGCAATACTCCTAAGGGAGGGGTTGATGGAACTGTCATGAAGGCCTCATTGACAATCATTTTGAGCATCTCTAATAGGAAACAATGAGGCTTTTTGCACATTCCATCACCAGGGAAAATGAGGCAACACATAATCTGAAATGGAAACATCAAAATCTCAAGCTGTTTCCAAATTTGTTGCTTCATTATTGAGATACAGACATAGAACCAGCAGCTGCAGTACAGTAACAGACATATTACATACCTACCCCACATACCTTTCGGGGGTGTTGTTCTCTGCATGAGCACATTACAGGTGTGACATGCTGACTGCATGCTGCATAAGTATATAAGCAGATAGATGAATCCATAGGCTGCCACTCTATGATTTGGTCTTCTTTGGTCTTAACCCACAATACACTTGTCTTCCAAGCCTATTAGCCACTCTTTGCACTATCAGTATCCAGACACATGCATGAGGGTTATTGCATAAACTAGCAGATGTAAATACACATAATAAACAATTAACACTTAAGCATGCATGAATTTTCTACTAAACTGGCTTAGTACCACCTCCCTCAGAGAAAGAGATGTGAGCTATCACAGCTTGTTTTTGCAATGCACCATATTTGTGACCTTTTCTGCCATTTGGTTTCCCAGCTTGCCTTGCTTACAGCAAGCCGCTTCCTGGTGAAACAGGCAGATTACTCCAAGCCAAGCCTCTTGTGCTGCTGATAGCACAGCTTGTCTTACTCACCACTGGGTATGACTGTCACCTAAAAGTGGGTAATTCTGTAACGGGAAGGTGTCAACCCTCACTCACTCATATGCTCACTTCTGCGTAGTTCAAAGGAGGCGGAGAGGGGGGATCCTCTCAGAGCTAAATTGTAAAAGGAACACGAGGCTTGTACCTCAGGTGGGATGAACCTCAACCTCAGTGCTTTTAGATAGATGTGGATCTACTGGACCAGAATCTGAGTCCCTCTGCGTTTTCCCTCACTTGTGTTTTTCATATGTCTTTAGCCGAAGGTTTTTCTGGGGCAAGATCTATGTCTTCCCATGAAAGGTCTCCAAGGAGCAGCTGTTAGACTTCAAGAGACAGGAATCTTCATAAGCACCCAGGTAAGAAAAAAATGAACTGATTCTGCATCTCTTAAAAAGTTTTTACGTTCTCCAACCACATTCTTATGCACCATTTGAAATCAGGGACATAGCTATGCCTGAGCATGAGCGTATGTTAAAGTCCTTTGTTGCATCACCTTTTCAGATAGGTTTTGCAGCCTTCCACGGTGTCACTGCTATACATGCAGCAGGTAACAAGTTTATGTCGAGGCAGTTTGGTGACAGAGCAGCTGTAGCTAGTTACTATGCTTGCATGTTCATCAGTGACCAGGAGTAAGGAGAGCTGCTCTTGGGTCTTGCCCCAAGAGCCTGGGTGCAGCAGGGCTTGCTGTGGCTGAGCATGACATCTGCCTGCAGGCACTTCACTGTCTGGAGAGCACAGAGAAGAACATAGGTGGAATTTCAAGAAGTCGCAAAAACTAGTAAGCCACGTTTCCTATATCCTCATGGTTTAGGTCTCCCAAAGAGGTGGCCAGATAAGGCAGGCAGAGGCTTCAGATAACAGTCACAAGAAGCTGGAAATAGTTCTTGATAGGAAAATCTCTTTCCTGTGCAAAGGTGAGATAGGCACTAGCCTAGTGCCTACTCTGTCACACCAAGGACTTGAAATCTTCACGTGGAGAAGGAGCCTGTGGGAAGTGGACTCCTACAGTATTTGCTCAAAATAAATCCTAAACATGCACAATTTTTAAAAATATGTGCCAAAATATGTCACATTTTCAACAGGATTTTATTGTTTTTATCCTACAGTTTTCACACTGTAAACACAGAAAAGTCTCAGAACGCTGAATCTTTAAACCTTTTCCTAGTCAGTTGTTAATGGGTCTCTTTCTTTTTGTAGAGCTACAGTGACCTCCAGTGGCCAAAGTGAGCCTTTCACGCCTCTAAACTTATTTTAGGAAAGGTAAAACTATCCCTGATTATTAGCTATGTGTGACAGGTGGGTCTGTAAATGGAGACAGAAATTGAATCCTTGTACTTCTGGAAAAAGTACTGAAGACTACCTATGAAGCTGAAGACTACCTATGTTATCTCGAATTAAGTCACAAGAGAGAAGTTTCAAGAATTCATTATCTAGCCATTTCTTTGCCTGGTATGCCTTTAATTAAACAAGGCTTGTTTATCTATCTATAGAACCTTTTAGCAACACCTCTGAATGTCCAGTTTAGTGGGATAAATTTCATGTCTCTTTATCAAACATGTAAAACATCACAAGCTATAAAATAAAACCAAATATTGCAAAATATAGAAAAGCAGAATTCAAGTTAGAAGAATGAACAGCTGATGTGTGGCAGAAGAAGAATGCAGAAATATGTACACTGAGCAGCTAAGTATTTTCTGATACTATAGTTCAACAACTTTATGTATGTCACCTTCTGATGAGTGCAACAGCTTTGTATAGTTGATCATTCTTTCCCGTGCTGGACTGATGAACTTTTGTGGGAGGAGAGATGTAATGGTGGAGTCCCTTATATACCCCATAGTATGGCAAATCCTATTCTGTTAACAGCCCCTGCTATGTAATGCCATGTACATGCACACACATTGCCAAACCAGCAAGCTCAACCTCTTCAGACTTGGCTTGAGATGGGAGCTACCATCTTACCCAGCATTAATTTTTGTAGGTGGCACTCTTCATTATGGTTTCCATGCTTCTCAAATGCTATCATTAGGCTGGTAGTTTTCAAGGACATATGTTGATAAAATCCGTAATCTGACTGTTCACAGGCATTAATGAAAAAAGTGTGGTTTTAAGATGAGACCAAGACATGGAAAAGTAAATCTTACTGATCATTTTCAATGTGCTATTGAGTTCACATATGTTAGCCATGCAATATCTGTAGGGGCACACACAGGCTCTCACTCCTCTCCACAGAAGTACCTGCAGCCATAAAAGCATTGTTTCATGTCCCTGCATCTCAACACCAAATTCAATGCATTGAACCCCCATACGGATGGATGCCTCATCACTGGAAGGGAAAGCTCAGATCATGGTGGTGCTGTGCCTCTCTATTGACACAAGGTGACCCTGAATATGCAAAAAAGATGGCACAATTCCAGTTTCTTACTTCCCAGAGCTTCAGCACATTTCTATGGGGATAGCATTTCACAGGAGAGCTCAGGCTATAGGAAAGAACTTTCTGGCTGAAGGAAGAGACACCTGCCACTGTCAACCTGGATGGAGAGGAACAGCAGAAGGGTTACATGAACTCCATCCAAATACTGAGACAAGATCAAGTGAGACTTCTTGCACACCAAGGGAAGTATTGCCTTCTGTTGCAGAAAGCCCTCATAAGAAGAATCCCTGTAAAAAGAGACTGAAGAACTGGGTTTGGGATTCAGCAGAGATACAAACAACATTGTGCAACCTTGAACACTACACCAAATGTAGTATTTCTCTGTGATAATTAGTTCTCAGGCCTAGGAATACTTAGATGCTTGCGCTGCAAAAATGTGTATCACAGAAGATTAAGCTGTCAGAGAAGAGAAGAGAAGAGAGAAGAGAAGAGAGAAGAGAAGAGAAGAGAAGAGAAGAGAAGAGAAGAGAAGAGAAGAGAAGAGAAGAGAAGAGAAGAAGAGAAGAAGAGGAATGTGAAAATTAAGACACTTATCCATGTGCTGGGAAAAAAGCAGAACTGTGGTGATACTCGAAACATCAACTGCTGAATATAGGTCACATTTCAAAGATGCTTTAAAAACAGAATTGTTGATATCTGCATCTACTTGGAAAGGTCACAACTTCAAGGGATGAGATCTATTTCATATGAATAAAGAGTCTGCATCTCCTGTGGTGATCTGGTACTTGGTTTATGAACCACAGCAGACTAAACTCTCTCTAATATCGAGGCTTATCTTTGAAGTGCCGTGTTACCTGGAAAGACGACCCTCTGGGAAGAAAAGACTAATTATCAAATTAACTAGTTGAGCAAATTCTTCTAAGGACTAAGATAAATCTAACAAATTAAAAAAAAATGTTGAATTTAGGTTCTTCTAATTTACATGCTTGTCTTAGGTTTATCTCATTGAAATATTAGGTACTTACCTGAAGGTGAAAGAACAAACCAGTCCCTTCAGTATTATTATCAAGATTCCTTAGACGAGCAGAGAGGCAATACCTCCAGACATCAGCTAAGTCTTCAAATGCACTTAAGATCAGTGCCTCCATCTCTCCATTTATATTACACAGAACTTAAAACACCTTGGCAACAATCTAGTCTGCTTAAATTATATCTGTTCTTCTCCCACTGAAAAAAATGGAAGATACCTCATGATCCAGTCTGGGAAGTGGTAGTACACAATTTTATGTAATTGTCTATGGTTACAGCACTTATTTGAGATGATGAGGAAAAGAGAAAAAAATATGGTGGACCAACTATTTTACAGAGAAAGGGTAGAAACAGACAATTCCTGTGTTTGGTGTTGATGTGAGACCAACAATGGTCTGACATAAGAGATCTTTGTTCTCCCTGACTACATCTTACTAAATTGCAGCTACATCGCAGATAACCTCTAAACATTCAATATAGATACTGATGAGATTACAAGTGGGGATCCTTATATACTTATTACAAGGCAAATTTCTCTTCACAGGCTGTGTTAGACAATTTTTCTTGTATAAATTTTCTCCTGCCTCTGCTATTCAGATGCTTATGGATACTATATGGACTATCTGCTAGGAGTTTACTGAAAAATAGGCACTGGACTGAAAACAACTATTGAATAAATCTGGGCTATTTTACACAGTTCAGCAATAATTTCCATATGATTTCTTATCTCTACAACCTTCTGCACAGCTTGTTGAACAGATCTCTTCCCATTGCATTTTCCTGACTAGAATTAGCTGGGACCCTTCTGACAAAGCTGGATTACAGTACAAAACACCAGGTTTGCAGAACATACCTATTTCAGTGAATACATTTTGACTGAAATTATTTATTTGCCTGCAGTGCTACTAGGAAAACAAGATTGCAAAATTTGAAGACACTCTACCCACCATGTAGTCTGAGCCAAAGTCTTTCAGGCACCTGTGCTAGAGCAGTGGGTACCACCCATTTTGAGAGACAGGGCACTAGCAGGGCTCCTCAGACTTTCACTGTCACCACCCAAATACCAGATGACTCTCTGAAACTGTGAGGCTTTTCATCTTAATCAGACTAAAACACTCCCCAAAAGCTTCCTTTCTTTGATGAAGGACTCCAGTCTGAAAAGCAGCAGACTGTGCTTACGGAATGCACTTCAAAATGTTTTAACACTCAACCATATCAGGCAGAAATGGCCAAGAAAGTATTCTTTCTGCTTGTAGTCTCTGCTTCTCCAAATCAGACCTACTGTCTCTCTAGGTCTGTGTCTTCCCATTGTCAAAACATCACTGTCCAAGATTCAACAAACTGGAATGAAGCTACATGTCTTTCTTACCATTCACATAATGACAGCAGAGCCTTCCAGGGTTTCACTGTCAGGGCATCAGGACCACTTTTTGTGATTGTTCAGGCTACTTGGGGAACATTGCTAACAGTTTTATTTTGAGAGATCAGTAGAAGAAATCATAAGAATTCATGTATTCCAAACAAAGATGGTCTCCACCATGAAGAAATCCACTCAGTTACCACAAGTGCCCATACACTTCTACCAATTAATACAGGAATGCTAATACTACTATAAGCTGATTGACTTCTGGTAGGAATGCAGCCAATATCTAATGACCCTTTTACTCTGCTGCCAAGGCTGAGCGCCTCGGAGTGCAACAGTCATTGCTGCACACATGGGTGTAATAATCACAGGCATCATGAGAGCAATAACATTTTCTGTTTTCACGAACTGCTTTCAAGCCTGAAAGGAATGTAAGTAGTCAATAGCACAGAGGACAGATGGTCTATAGCTAATTCATAATAATAGCAATAATCTGATAATATATAATCTGGGTAATTCAATAATGCAATAATCTGATACTAGAGATTAATTACACCTAACAATCAATGAATAATGTTCTGTAGAAAACTCATGCAATTATGGACCTCCCAGAACATGAGCGCTCAGGATTTCAGTGCATTCAGACTTTATGTCTGGATAGCTCCTAAGAGTCTGCAGCATCTCTTAAGTAATCCTGATTTACTTGTCTCTCGATTTCCAATTACCATTCTTCCTCAGAGATAGTAATAGAGTCACACTGGCGTATTTTAGAGCCTTGTCTTTCAGATAAACAGCACAAGTGCAGTGCTCTGGTCCATAGATCTTTGAGAAGGACAGGAAGAGAGGACAAAGATGGAGGGGTACCTCTATGTGACGTAGAGGTTCTAATGCATGACACCCTGTTATCTATGAGGCAACAGGCTAGCCAAGAGGTTATGGGGAGGATCAGAAGGGAGACCAACAGGGACATTTGCTACAGATCATCAGGTAGAGACAAGGTAGAGGACAAAGCCTTCTTTAAACAGTCTGAGGAAACATCAGGATCATGGTCCCTGGTTCTCATGAAGGACTTCAACCAACACCGATGCATGTTGGAGAGGCAACTTGCAACACTTCAAGCAATTCAAGAGGTTTCTGGAGTGCTTTGGTGTCAATTTTTTTGATGCAGGTGCTGGACTGGCCAGATATGAAAAGTGCTCTGCTGAATCTGCTACTCGCATATAATGTTGAGGGAGGGATATGATATCCTGTGGCTGCCTTGTCCACAGTGATGCTGAGATGGTGGTTGAAGATTCTGAGAGAAGTGAAGAAGGCAAGGAGCAGAATAAAGACATTTCAGGAGAGGAGACTTCAGACTGCTCAAGGAACCAGTAGATGGGATTCCATTGTGGACTGCCCTGATGAGCAGAGTGGCCAAGAGGCTGACTGATCTTCAGGAATAACCTTGTCAAAAAAGGTTGCTCTATGCCGTCATGTAAAAAGTTGAGCATGTTCTGCAGGAAGCTAGTG
This sequence comes from Limosa lapponica baueri, assembly GCA_002844005.1. Classification (NCBI taxonomy): domain Eukaryota; kingdom Metazoa; phylum Chordata; class Aves; order Charadriiformes; family Scolopacidae; genus Limosa; species Limosa lapponica. Next base: position 30,720 of record KZ506318.1, on the reverse strand, counting down.
TGAAACAGAGATATATCGCAACTGAGCTGAAATGGAAAAACAGGAAGTACCCTGAAGGTGGAAGCAGTGATGGGCTACCCAGGAGGAATACAGAGCCATTGCTCAAACATGCAGTAGTGGAGTTAGGTAATCCAAGGCTCAACTGGACTATATGCAAAGGGTTTTATAGATATATCAAGGACAAAAGTAAGACATGGAAAATATTAATTCACTGCTGAATAGAAGAGGGAATTGAACAACACAGGACATGAGAAAGGCTGAGCTAATCCCTTCCTTCTTTGCCTTGGTCTTTACTTGCAAGGTCAGCTCGCAGGATTTCCATATTTTTTAGTGACAAATTTGGGTGAAAGGTAGTAGTAGGGTAGAACAATCAAGTTGGGGCTTACTTAAGTAAACTGAGCATACGGAAGTCCAGGGGACTAAGCAGAATGCTTCTGAGGGTGCCAAGGTTGATGGCTGATACCACTGTAAGATTCCTGTCTATCAACTCTGAAAGGCGGCAGTCAGAGACAGCTCCCAATGGCTGGAAAAATGCAAATATTAGCCCATATTTAAAAAGAACTAGAGAGAGGCTCAAGACAACTACAGTCCAGTCTACTTCATCTCAGTCCCCAGGAAAACTATGTAACAAACCCTCCAGGAAGACATTTCCAAGCAAATATGTTTGCAAACAGCCAATACAAATTTGCTAAGGACCCAAACAACCTATTTACTGTCTATAACTGGTCCTGTGGATAAGCACAACACAGTGGATATAATTTACTTTTTCTTTGATAAAGTTTATCATGTTTTTTTCCTACAGAGGTTTTGTAGCTCAATTGTAGAGATACAGACTGGATGAATGGAATACAATACTAAGTGGTTAAAACAATGAGTGGATCATTAGACTCAAAAGGCAGTGAGCAAAAGTTCAAAGCCCAGCTAGCAGCCTGCAGGAGTGATGCAGGTGAAGTCAGGACAAGGACTGATACTATTAAGTGCTTCCATCAGTGGCCGGTTGATAATGAAATGCTGATAAGGCACCAAACCGGGGTAAGGGCAGAGCTGCTGCTCAGAGAGACTTTGACAGGCTGAAGGAATAGGCCAACAAAAGCCACGTGAAGTCCAACAGATTAAAACCATGCATCAGCACAGGCCATGAGTTGACTGGCTAGGGAGCACCTCTGCAGAAGAGGACTTGGAGGTCTTGATGGAACAGGAACAAAGACAGTAGTGTGACCTTGCAGTTGATGAAAGCTAACTGTATTGGCAAGTGTAACCAGCAGATAATTCAAAGTGATTATTACCCTTCTAAGTGTAATCATGATGCCCACCTGCAATACTGTGTCTGGTTGTGGAGCCACTAGTAAAAGAGATCTTAACAAACTATAGAGAATCCAGAGGAGGAGGTCTAAAGTGGTTAAGAGGCTGGAGGAAGCAGAGGCTGAGAGTACTGAGTTTCTTCAGTCTGAAGGGAAGATTAGGGGTGGATCTAATGGCTATCTTCTACTACTTAACAAGAGAGTTATAGAGAAGGTGAAGACAGAGGTGCACTGCAAAATGACAAGAGACAGATATCCAGTTGCAAGAGAAAGTCCAGTTGCATCTGTGGAAAAAAAAATTAAGTTAACAGGCTGCTCAGAGATGTTGTGGAATATCCTTCCTTGGAGATTTTCACATACCAACTGGAGAACCTGAGCAACCTTTTCAGACTTTGAATCTGGCCCAGATTTGAACAGAAGGTAGGACTAGGTAGCCTTCAGAGGTGCCTTCAAACCGGAATGATTTTGTAATTCTAATACGGTCTGTGTATGGTGTGGTTGGTTGGCATAACTATGCAGAATTTGAGATTTTATTCTTGCCTATTGCAAAACTTCTTAAAGGTTTTATAACTTATTTACAGAGTATCATGGTAAAATATATTTTTAAGGAATAATTATGTTAATTAAAATTATTCCTTAACGTGAGGAAATTCTAACAAGTTAGAGCACAGGAAATGTTATATTCACTGGGAAAGAACTTTTGTACTGCACTCTCCACTGTGACTGAATATCTCACTTGACATTTAGCTCAGTTCTCGCTTTGCTTTACACCTGTGTAACAATATTTCCCTGACGTCACATGGTTATTATAAGAATTAGCATATCAATTTCTGAAACACATCCATAAAGCAATGACATCGTGACAACATCTATCTGTCTTTCTTTCTCACTGCACTTAATTGAGATCACCTCAAGGTTACCAGTGCAGTAAAATCCTGTACTTTTCAGGTCTCCAGAGTTCAAAAGGTGTTAGTTGAATCTGGGCTTTCTAAATCCATTCAGGTTTCAGGAACTTCTGTTGTTTGCTAAATGCTGTTTTTCTTCAGATGATTGTGTCACACGTACTGACATACTCCACAGTTCTTTAATACCAATCACCACTAAGGAGCACACACGTGGCAGCTAGTCTTCTTTGCTCACCTAACACTGACTAGTGCTTGTACAATAGCTAATCTAAGTTGTTAATCATCCAACTGCCATTTGTGCCATGGGTAGTTATTTGAGTATTTTTTGGCAGTTGCAGTTCTTAGGCTGGGCCTCCATAACTCCTTCTAAATGAAAACAGGGTTTACACAGTACATCCGTACTCTCATTTGAATGGTTTTTCTAAATGTTCAGCAGCTACAGCTTTTTCTTACAGTTGTTATAGGAGGCAAATGCCCAAAACAGTGGGTTTAATAATGCAAATTCAACCCAATCACTCAGAGCTGCAACACCACAATTCAAAAAGACAGAGCCTAAAACTCAATATGACTACACGGAAACCATACAATGTTGAAAGTGCTTGTTACTTTAATGTTGAGAAGGAAAAGGTAATGATTTGCAAAAAACCTCGATGGAGCTGTTATATAATAAGCAGCAAAGTAAATCACTGTAATGATTTTATATATCCTTTATTCAAAAAGAACCCTTCCTGAAAACATTAGCATTTGAAAGGTGTATTGTTTGTGAAAAATCTAATAAATACTGTCAAGTTGCTTAAATACATTGTTGCTCAATAAATTATTCTCAAGTTGGAATATGGAAAATCCAAGGAATTGATTGAACCCACACCATATATCCTAATTTATCTCTTCATTTATTATCATTACCACAACACTGCAAAAGCCTGTCAGCTTAGGCAGGCTCTCTGGAATTCCTCATAGGTGGAGCTCTTTCACCCACAAACTTAACTGTCCTTTTTTTTGCTCCACCTTTCACAAACTACAGATGCAAATGCCATGTGTATTAGCAACACAATGCACCAAATGACAGCTTGATCCTTTTTTTGAAATATTAGAAGAAAGAATAAGTGATTATTAAAATTATGACTGACTTTAGGAGTCAGTAATACTTGACATTCATGTGGGACTCAAAGGCAGAAATAAACTCCATGGGCAAATGCCACATATAACCTCCACCCTCCATTGGTCATGGCTAATAACCTGCCCATCATACCAGAGGACAAAAGGTGGCTGTACAATAGAGCAGCCAGCCACGAGAGCTTTCCCAGGAAGCTTCACACAGTGGTGCTAGACAGACTTGTGAGAAAGAGCACTAATGTTACATTACAGTAAACATTAACAAGCTATTGGGCCTAAACGGCCCAATCCTGAATCTGCTCTATGAACACATCTCCTGTTGACTCCAGCAGGAGCTCAGCAGGGAACAGCCTGCAGCCCAAATACGAGGGCTAATCAGCAGAACAGTTATTTTAAAATTATTGCATTGTAACTACTTTGCTGCAGTCTTCCTTTTCCTTGTTAGCCTGCAACACTTTGGAGTTCACAAGATATTTTCACTGTTACCTATTGATTACAGAGCCAATCCATTTATCCATGAAACATTTGTAAACAGAGATGCCCTTTGGGATGCAAGGATTAAAGCGTCAACTGCAGTGGATTTGATGGTTGCTAGTGAGTTAGAAGGAAGGATGAGAGAAGAGGAAATCTAGAAATGGCAGAGATCTGAGTTTGCTTCTTTATTCACTTAAACTGAACTATTTCTATTACACTTTGGGAAAAAAAATTTCCATTCTGTAGTTGTGGTTTTCTCCAGCTGTAATGATCTAAGGATATAAAATTAATAACATCTGTAAGTATAGATAATATTCCATACCAGCTGGCATAGAGTCCAATTTTCTAGCTATACTCGTTGGTCCAACAAAATATACTACCTCTACCTACAAACCTTGCCACAGGAAACTAACTGATGAGGATTAGATGATTTTCATTTATAACCTCCAAGCCAAAATCTCACAGGTGATCTCCCAGCAGGAAAGCCAGGAAGTAGAATCAATGTTCTTTCTTCTCATTTTACAGCCCAGAAGGCCAACTGTATCCTGGGCTGCATGAAAAGAAGTGTGGCCAGCAGGTCAAGGGAGGTGATTCTACCCCTCTTCTCTGCTCTTGTGAGACCCCACCTGGAGTACTGTGTCCGACTTTGGGGCCCCCAACATAAAAAGGACATGGACCTGTTGGAGCAGGTCCAGAGGAGGGCCACATAAATGATCAGAAGGTTGGAACACCTCTCCTCTGAGAACAGGCTGAGAGAGTTGGGGTTGTTCAGCCTGGAGAAGAGAAGGCTCCAGGGAGAGACCTGGAGCTTTTCAGTATTTAAAAGGTGCTTATAAGAAAAATGGGAAGAAACTTTTTAGCAGGGCCTGTTGCAATAGGACAAGGGATAATGGTTTTAAACTAAAAGAGGGTAGATTTCGACTAGGTAGAAGGGAGACATCTTTTACAATGAGGATGGTGAAACACTGGAACAGGTTGCCCAAGGAGGTGGTAGATGGCCCATCCCTAGAAACACTCAAGGTCAGGTTGGACAGAGCTCTGAGGATGTCCCTGCTCATTGCAGTGGGGTTGGACTAGATGACCTTTAAAGATCCCTTCCAACTCAAACTATTCTATGATTTTGCTGTCCCAGTCTGAGAAATACTGATTGCTCTAGTGTTATCACAGTGTCATCCTCCATGTGTCACCAAGGTTGCCCTCATTAGGGTCAGTGGCAAGAAAGATGGTCTGCCCTTGTGCTATTGGGTTCCTAACCCTTTTTGAAGTCAGTTTCACTGTTGAAAACTCTTCTCTTTCTCTTCCTCCATCTCACCTTCTCCCTCTAGCTACCTTTTCTCTGCAATTCTCCCTTCACCTCCAAATTCCTCCTGACACATCCTCCCCACAAAATTTTCTTCACCACTTCCATTCATACATAGGATCTCCAGCTCCCACTGGAAAAGCTTGGCAGCTCAGACTCCTATTTCTGCACCATTTCATCTCTAATGCTGGGAACCTATGTCCCAAGAAAATCAAATGTTCAGCTGGCAGTAAGAGTACATTCCAGTTATACCAGTCATTTGTCATAGTTCTGCCCCCTACTTGTGCCACGCGGCAGGGTAAGTAAGTAACATGCATCCATCACTAGAAGAGGTACAAACACTAGTATGTTCTGGAAGTCACCATAAAAAAATGCTGAAGTTTGATGATATGTAGAAATCTCCTGGAGGGAGAGGAGCTAAAAGATAAAGACTGATGACGCCCTCAGCCTTCAATATTAATAGAGCAATTGCCTGCTACAGCAGAGGTGGTAAAGCTCTGCATGGTCATTAGCACAATAGCTGGGTTTGCTTCTCTTCTAGCCTATGAGAGACTAGAACTTCTCTCATACTCAATTGCAAACAAAACCAGAAAATTGTGTCTCTGAAGAATTATTTTATTACTGTTCCCAAAAGACAGTTCTCCAATAGGCTTTCAAGCACATTAATCTGACCACTGAAAGGAGAAACACGCAGTACTAAGTGGCTAGGACAAAAGTATTTTGTTTACTCATACAGAAAAAAAAACTTATCTAAGTCTGCCCATGCCTCAGCCACACCTCGTCAGGCTGGTTTAGTTTTCTACCTCCAGTCACCACCAGCCGGCAGTGCAAAACTCCTCTCTTGATGACCACTGTCATTTTTCCATTGTTGTTCCCTGGGGTCCAGATAACCATCTATTTTTGGAGGGGCAGACCTCCAAGAATTTAAGGTCTTTGCAAAGGGCAGTTGGTGATATGCTGTACTCCTCTTATTCAAGATCTTTGTTCAAGCAACAAAACATTTAACTCCCTCTTGCCTCATGTGTGCAGCTGTCTGTTAAAGAACCCCTGAATCTAAATGAAAAAATGGAAAAGGAAAAAAACATAATCATTAAATCAAAGAGTAACTAATATATTCTTTCCCTTTATTATGACAGTATATTTCCCAGGTGGTTTTTTTTTTTAGCTAATTTAATGTCCTATAAAGACTATTCAAAGGAATAATTTACACGATAGTAGGAACAGGGAAAGATCAGATTTAACACCACAGCATTTAAATACAAAGATTTATCGTAGTCATAAGTTTTAAATAATTGGTTGATCTTATAAGACACTGTTCAAAGCTGCACTTGAAAGCTATTGGCAATACTCATTATACATCCCATAACAATAACGGTAGACTTATGAAAGTTATTAGTGTTGTCAACTTAGCACATAAAAGTCAAGAAGGCATCAAAGATACATTTCTTCTGTGTATAAAACTAATCACATATTGAATTTAAGAATTCATTGGGGATGCACTACGAACCTGATGTTTTGTTTCAGCTATCTCTAAGAATGTTATTATGCAGGTGTTAGCAGCTACTAATATGGAAATTATTAAAAAAAAAAAATAACAAGCTGCAGAACAGCTGGAACTCTCAACCCCTGTATCTGTCTTTCAGACTATCACTTTAGAAGATGTGACTTTCATCCTGCCTTTCCTCATTGCCTTATACAAGGTTATGTTCAAGCTGGGGAAATCAGAAATCACCTCTAAGTCAAACAGTGTCTGAAATCTGCCCACAAATTGGTTCTCTTTCTCCAGCCTAAATTTCATAGCCCAAAGAATAACAGTGTCATTCTTGCACAAGTGATCAAAAGTTAGGAGAAGTTCATCCAGAAAGGGGTGGTGGTAAACTACATCAGCGGCCAAAATGTAGTCAAAGTGACAGGAAGACCTAGGAAAGTTCTTTTCCAGATCAATTCCCCAAGACAATTCCTTAACACGAGGCTGGTGCTTGCATTTCAGCTTTGTATTTTGGAGAACATTGTGCTGAAGGTTTCCCAGCAATTCTGGCAAATCAGTGGCAGTCACAAGTGCACCTGTGACGGGGAAAAAACAAAGGTAATCTTTGAATATACTTCAAGACTTGAGTAAAAGCCCATTCACAAAAGCCACTGCACAAGTGATTTTACCAGGTAGCTCTCACTGTGGGGAACAGATCACTGTAAATGCTCCCAATAGCTCTTAGCCATTGTACTTACAATAAATATTTGGTTCTTGGCAGTTCTAACTCTACAGATTGACATCTAAATGCAGCCAGGGATGGGTGGGGAGAAACCAGATACTTACTGGGTCTTGATATCACATTGGTTAAAAGTACAGTGAGCAAGTAGGGCTTGAAAAATACTAGATACTTACTCCAAAAAAAAGTCAGCATGAGATTTAAGCATTGCCTCAGGCTGTTTCATTTTCACATAGTAAGAAGATTTCTCAGACTACAGAAAGCTAAGATTCTGTTAAAATGCAGAAGTCACTGATTTGGATTACTCTTGAGGAAGAATAGGCTACCATGAGAGAAAACACAACAGTATCTGTAACAGCAAAATCAAGGATCAGTTGCCAAAAGAAAATGCTGAACATAAACAGAAAGAATGTGTCACAGAATCACAGAATCTGGGGGGTTGGGAAAGGACCTCTGGCGATCATCTAGTCCAACCTCCCTGCTGAAGCAGGTTCACCTAAAGCAGGCTGGACAGGAACAAGTCCAGGCAGGTTTTGAATATCTCTCCAGAGAAGGAGACTCTGCAACCTCTCTGTGCAACCGGTTCCAGTGCTCTGGCTCCCTCAAAGTAAAGAAATTTTTCCTCATGTTGAGACTGAATTTCCTGTGTTCCAATTTGTGCCTGTTGCCCGTTGGCCTGTCACCAGGCACCACTGTCCTGACATCCAAGAGCTGTTTGGTCAATGGAAGGTGATGTACCGGTCATACCTACATCTGGCTTCATCTGGTTGCCACTGGCATCCTGTGAGGCCACTAGTTCCTTATTTTGGTCCCCTGTTTAACACTGTTAATGACAACATTATCTACTAGGACCTCCTTTGTTGCATCAATACAATCACAGCTTTACAGAAAAAAATAACAGAACAGGTTTCCAAACAAGTCTTTTGGAATTTACTTTTTCTTGCTCTTGGAAACTTTCAAACAACTGCATTTTAGAGGAATTGAGCCACTTCCTTTGCCCTCCAGTATTCATCTGAGAGATGTTTCCAAGAGTATAAGAGCAATGGCATGTACTCACCCAGTAAACTGGCTACTATGGAGACCAACCCAGTTCCAGCTCCAATTTCAATCACATTTTTGTCAACCAAATTGTATTGTTTAGAATTAGTTTCCAAAAAATAACACAGAACAAGAGCCTGTAGGGGAGGGAATCCATGAACATACTAATAAATAAATGAATAAACACTTCACTAAAAATGCATTGCCATTTAAAAGCATGCAAAAAAAATTCTTTTGTGATTTCATGTCTGTTCAAATGAGCAATATTCATTCAAGCGCTGTCCCTAAAGGATCACAGCTCACTATGATCTTTGAGCTCTTTAGGCTGACAAAATAAATGCCACAACATGCCTCAATATAGGCTTGCAAAGCATTACAGCCAGAAGGAACAACTGCAATTATCTAATCTGTCACGCTGCATAACATGAGCTATAAAATTCCAGTCAGCAATTCCTGCTTATAACTGCACTTACTTCTGGTTGAGCTAAAACATGTCCTTCACAAAGACATCTTGATACGAGGACTGCTTGTAAAAGAAAATCCACAGCAACCCTCGTTAAGCTCTTCTAATAGTTAATTATTTCTAACAATAATTAAGTACCATAATGATTCAAAAGGGACCAATACATTTACCCCTTTTCTTTCAGTTCAATTTTTCAGGTCCTCTGTGCTTACCTTGTTAAGCATAGCTAACCTTTGCAGCAAACAAAGCCACAGAGCCCTCTCCAACAGACTCTTTATATATGCAGTTATAAACTGTGACTAAGCTTCTTTAGCTCTTCTGTCCTGTCCCACACTGGCCAGTGAGTTTTAGTTCACTGTTGAAACAGAAATTGCTACTTTTATTTCTCTAACAAAGATAGTTTCCAGCTTGTCTCCGACACTTTTTCCCAGACTTAGATAATTACACAGTCTCCATTGGCAAATATATATGATGGTTGCCACATCCTCTTGCAGTACAGAAAAGGAAAGGCAATTATTAGTGGCTCAGTCTGCCACAGTAAAATTATGCTCTTACTTTTAATCAGTTAAGAAGTAGAAGGAAAGGAGAAGGAGGAATGTTGACCCAATGGACCCAATGTTGACATGCTAGAATTCAAACAAAGTTTTTGCTCTCTACCTCTTAATTCAGGGCAAAAAGAGTAGAGTCTTTTATGCAAACTTACATATATAAGTATATCATAATCAACAAAGCTTTGATATAGGAATAAGTCTGTAAGCACCAGGACTAATTAAAGCCAGGTTCCTAAAAATTACATCTAATGATTGACTGACATCTAAAAACACATTATATTAAGATTTCCTGTTAGTCCAATATAATTCCAAGGGAAGAAATTATAGAAATTTGCCATATTCTGTTGTAGACACTGACTGGCAGGATCAAAATTTCTGTGGGCAAAATTAGAGAAACTTTGAAATCCGGCTTCCTTTCCATGAAACATGCAGAAAATTTATTTTCCTTAAAGGTTCTGCCCTCTCGACAAATTTTGGCTGAAATTTTTCAGAAGAGTTCAAATATTGCTGGATGGAACAAGAAAGGAGAATGTGAAGAGACACATATGGAAGGGCTGCCTTACTTCCACAGCAAAGCTGGCTAAACCTTCCCAGGAAAGAAAAAAAAAATGTGCTTTTCAGTATCACCCATGATTTTGTGAGACTAATTGGCAGTCAACCAACCTTTCCTCGAAGACATGCACTGAGACCGCCAAGAGATACAGTATAAATGACTTTTCCAGGTCTGCTAAGGAAAATTGTTTGGAGTACAAAATATCAGAGTACACTAACTCTCCTCAGCTGAACTATGGCCATATTTCTTAAAATAGTACAATCCTAGGAGGCTGACACCATTGGGAGAGAAATGGAACCTCTTGGGTTTTAGACCTGTAGAGGGTCCTGGAGATGGTTCTGTTTCAGGGATGTTCTCTGAATGCCACAAGTGTCAATGGTGCATCGTGGCACCTTCCTGACTGTAGTGGCTTCTTTCACTCTTATTTATTCCAAAACAGTCAGTCAGCTGCATTGCACAGATTCAAAACCTTGAAGAAGGTTCTTCGTATGGTGGGCATGTTGATGGTTCTTATATCAAGAGCCAAGGACAATGGTTCTCTCCCACTAGATTTCTGCCTGTCTAAGAAACTGAAAGCTCCAGCTGAACCTTTTCCCCTGTCTGCACTTTTACAAGGTAAATTTGTTTCTCACACAAGTAGGTTCAGTAGTTTCTATGAGTGCAAATACCTTGCGAGCTCATATCACAGCTGTTTCCGCAACCTGGATCTGCCTGCTATACAGCTGTCTATAAAATATACAGAAATGTAATCATCCTAAGACTGCCATATTTCCTTCAAAATATGTTTGCAATTGGCCAGTAGGATCAAAAGTTACCAGTAGGTGAGGAGGGGACACACGATCATGCATCTTGTGTGACAGGGGCACAAACAAGAAACACCTTTTAAGCTTTGAGAACCAGGAATCCATACAAAAACAGGCTAAATTCAGGTTTGGGATTTGCAGAATGCAGACAGAGAAGCAGAGAATGTTTTCCTTGGGTTTACAACATACAACGAAACATATTTTCATGCAAAACAAAAGTGCAAGAAGGCTCCAAAACTAAAAAATAACAATACTACATAAATATTGTACCGATGGCCAGACGACTGCCCCGTAACAATCAGTGGCTTCTGTAATTCTTATCTCATGGCCAGCAAAGTGAAAGCCTTCCCAGGCCTTATGAGTTATTACAGCAGGAAAAAAACGCCTTCTCATGATTTCTGCAACTGTCTGTTCATCTTCTTTTTCCCCTGGAAGCAAAAGTATAAAAGTTCAAGCAGGCTGAGTGGACTGATAATGAAACTACAAATTTATACCGAAAAGCTGATTGGGAAGCAGGAATGTGTATCACATCTGTGAATCAAAATATATTTCACCATTAATGGTTAGCGTGATGCATGGGAAGTCTCCTGAATTCTAATTGAAGTTTTCAGTTTATGACTAAATTCTTTCTTTCTTGTTTTGCTGAAGAAGTCAAGTTCCTAAAAAGTAAAGAAGTGGAATGTTACCATATATTCCTTTCCATTTCAGCAATCGAAAAGAAATTTTTTAACCTTTTTCCCTTCAAGAACAGCTGCCCTAGTGTAAACACTCATGGTCTTATGTGTTTGCATTTTTTATTATTTCCCATATCCTTTCACTGTTCATTTTCCCCACATTATGGTTCTTTTCGACAGTAAACAAAAGGAGCCACAGTATCGTTTATAAGTCTGTCACAAAAGTTGTGAAACAGATCCTAGCAACACAAATTATGACAGACAGGAGTGAAAGCACCAGTGTTGTCAGGAAAGCTTATCCACCCACCCCAACAGAGCCCTGTCAGAGGGATTCTTTCCAGTTGGCTTGATATCCTGAATGCCATCCCTGTTGCTAAGCAAAGGATATTTGTGATAGCTAACGTAATCCTGGATAACTCTTCTAACAGGAGAGGATTCATTCTTTTTTAGCTGAATGCCAAGCCAGTTTCAGTTTTGTCATCATCACACAAAGCTGCACCACAATGTTAAAAAAAAAAAAAAAAAAAGAAAAAAAGCAAGTGAAGCTGTCCAGAGCATTTTAGACTTCTCAAAGTCTAAAATCATTCCAAGTTTTCACAGGAAATTTGCTTTCACAGCCAACTATGATCTCTTGGCCAATTAGCTAAAGTAAAACATGTTTACAAGCTACACCTCCTAGAAAGCACACTAGAGATTTAGATAACTGGGTTAGCATCTTGTACAAAGCAGAATTTCTGTATCAAGCCCACAGTTACCACTGAAATCAAAGATATCAAGATTGGGATCTGCATAGAAACTGCAGGCCCAGTGGCTACTAAAATACAGCATAAAATACATTGGTCTACCAAAGATTCTTCATGTTTTCTTCCCCCTCAAATCACTGCAGTCACAGGACATGATGGCCTCAAGTGTTGTCATTTGCTCTGCCATATGCCACAGGATTTTTATTGCCATTACCTATTGTCAAAGTCTCTCTCCCTGACTCCTGATAGAAGGACCAAGGAACAAAAGCAGCGGTGAACAAAGAAAGAGATGATACCAAACAAAAACATATCAGGAAGATGTTCAGGCTCCATTAGACAGTGTTTTAAGCTTGTAACTCAACTTATTCTAACAGAGGAAACTAGAGAATAGCAACAAACAAGAAAGAAAAAGCAAAAATGTTCATGTTCAATCTTATTATGTTGACACTAAGACATAACCTGAAAGTTTAAAAAACCAAACCAAAACAGAAAACACCAACAACAAAAAAAAACCCCCACAAACCTAGTAATCCAAGAATTTATTGGGGAGGGGGAACCCTAATCATGGGATACAGCAAAATTAAAAATAATGTAATATGCTACTGGAAAGATATAAGCAGTATAATTTTATAAAGGTAACTTAAATAAAATAGTGAACATTGAAACTATGATACTTTAAGATGTTAGGAAATAAGAAGTATGTGGCAGCCCATTACATTTTCTGCAAGGCTCTAATGTTAAGTTGAGAAAAAACACATGCATCATTGTGCCTGCAAGCAGGGAACTCTGCACAAACATGAGTTAAGCGCCAGAGAAATGCTGCTCCAGGGCAAAATTAATCTTTTCTTATGAAAGAATTAATATGAAGCTGTCTTATTACACAAATTGTAAGTGTATTTAATATATCATCCTGTTTCCAGGCATACCAGATATAGCCTGCTTTTAATCTTCTCTGATTGCTTAGAGCAGTCTGATCTTGTTTTGTGATCAGTACTAGCTGTGGAAGTAAAAAGCTATTACTTCTATTACCCACCAATTACAACCATTTTTCTTGATTCTTCCTCCCTTGACATCTGTTTTGGATCCAACTTTGTTGGGAAGCCGTAACTTATTAAAGTCTTAACTTACAAAACTTCTGCCAGAAGTTCTATAACATTTAGCAGTATTACAGCTACCCCTCTAGTGCTCAATAAACATTTCCCACCTATTCCCTATATTATCAGTAATCTTTCTGCTTAAGGCTTGCGTGGCACCTACAGTAACAGAGTTTATAGGCTACTGCTCCCCACCTGAGCTAAACTGTCCATACCCCTGAAAAAAGAAGCCCAAATCTGCTGATTAATAACACCTCTTACATCTTTGGCCATCTTATCTCGTTAGTAATCTCCCAGGTGGGTTATCTGGAGTTCACATAATTTTTATATTTCAGTCTTCCCCTTAAGAAGATCTTACTATTTTGGATAATCAAAAAGAGTACAGGTTTCATCAGAAACATCACATGGTAGACAGGTTTCAAAGCCCCAATTAGAAATTTTATCGGGACCGGGATGCTAATGATTCTGATGAAGAGTGCTGCCAAAATAAGGAGTGCAGACTTTTAGGCAGATTTACTTACTTACATACAAGTTTCCCTTCATACTGCAAAAGCCACCCTTCTATTTTCTGCTTTGTATCTTTCAGAATAACTAAGGTTCTTGTGGAACCCCACAAAAGGAAAGAAAATTTTTCTGTAACCGCCTTCAGAGCAGTTAGAACAGAAAAATAACAAACAAGTGGGAAATCTTTCAAGCAACATGAAAACTACTATCAGAGTAAGCAAAATCCAAGTGAGATGAAGTCTTTTAATACCTGCACACATTGAGAAAGTTCTGCTGGTACTTTTATCAAACTAGTTTCTTCATAGTAGATGTAAAAACCTTATAGGAAGTGTTTATCCCTGTGTTAGTCCATGTTCTCTTGTTCAGGAAGAAAAATTCTGGGAATTACAACTCATTGAATTGATTTTAATGCATTTTAACACAACAAGCTGCCTCATCAGTAATATAAAATATGGTCAGATGAGAAGAAGAGGCTTGACTGACTGGCTTTCAATTCTTCTAAGAATGGAAGTGCATAATGGGCAATTCCAGCAATCCTACCCGAGCACCCATGCTAAACTGTCAGAACTTAGACGTCTGCTAGGACTGTTTCCTCCCTTCTTCATTTGCCTCGGTTTGACCAGGTAGGTTTGCTCTCACTCTTCTTGTGTGATGTGGAGAGGCATGAAAGTGGTATATACATAGAATTATTTTCTTCAGCCTATTCGTCTCTTTGCACAAGCATGTATACACAGAAACCACTGGACTTTCAGGTGCTAGACCTTATTTACATAAAGATGAGACAGTTTGATCCTGTTCAGGTAACATACAAAAATTTGAGATAATTTTTGTTAGTGAAACAGATAGCGCTCCTTTGGTCTCGAACTTGTGTTCACAAAGAAGCTCCCATCTATAGATGCCCCAAATTCTTCTTGAAAAAGCATTTGAATGTCTTTAAGTTTCTTGAGACTTTCTGCCTAATAGGTTAATTTCTCACAGTGTTCTTTGAAATATTTCAGGTAAGGTTTTGTTTATCACAAGAGTCTAATGTCTTTGGAGTATGTTCTTTGAACTCCCTTGATTTTAACCTAATATCAGGGCTGAGGGAGAAAAGTAATATACTGCTGACACATCTTGCACTATATCAACCACATCACTAAGAAACAGCATAAACATCATTCTCAGAGGCAAAGCAATCATTGTTACTACAACTGAAATGTGAACATAGTTTTCCAAAGAGACGTACTAAATCATGTGGAAGACTGGAGTTGTGAAGTCAGTGGCAGGTTAGAGAACTGTGTGTCAAACTGCAAAATCTCGTGTAGGGAACCAGAGGATTTTGCTGACACATTAATATGTCAAACAAAATGGTTTATTTTAGAACAAAACCTAAAGAAAAGGAATAGGATGTGAGATCTGCTGAGACAGAGTTGGAGAAGTCCTTCAAGTGGGGAATAGAAAGTAGAAGTAAAATAACAGAAGATAGATCAGGTCAGAATAGAATAAGTTGCAAACTGCAGCATCTTTTTCTTTAACAGTGAAGCAAATCACACAAATGAGCCTTAGGCTATCTTTATTGGCACAATTTTTGCTAAGAACGAGTAGAAATAGAACCTGTTTAGAAACTTGCTGCATGATCCCCTTATAGCAATTGTCACATAAAATCATGCTTGGGAGTATACAGCTCCATCGGGAAATGGCAACCTTAAAATTCGGTTGGGTATCTTCCATCAAAATTAATAGCATATGTTAAATCTCTCACTGCATAACAAATGATACTGCCTACATTAATGATGAATAAAAAGGGAACAGAAATGGGCACTGTTAAACGGCAATTAAAATGCAGGAAAAGCAGCAGAGACAAGGCGGCTGAATTAAAATTACATTTAAAAAAAAAATAGACACCACTATCTAGATTCCTGAATTTAATGCGGCTGAAAACGGAAGTAAAATGGCCTTCCACATAAAAGCTGTGAAGAACATACTAGCAGTCAAGAAAGCACCATTTTCACACTCATTCACAAATAGTACACAGAGTAACAAAACATCATTCAAGTACTTCACTAATGGATTAGGACAGCATTAATTTAGAAGCGATAGTTTCACCCTATGATTTATCAAACCAACCTACAGGAGAAAAACACAGATTAGTCTCTTTCAAGTACTTGCCTGACCCTACTTAATCTCTTGAGGTCAAATGGTGTCAAAGCCCAAGGTGATAAGGAAATAAGACCCAGCTGCCTTCTGCTTCTCTCCTGCTTTGATGGATCTTCTCCAACTGGCAAAAGGAATGAAATCCAAGCCTTCAGCATGAACTTGACCTGACAAAGTTCAGCCCTACAGCAACATATTCTCCCTTCTTCAGGAGCAGTATACTCTCACCTGTAGAGTTTAGATTTAAAATTTACCATTTAGATTTGTATTTGCAAATGTTTTAAGAACCATGTATCAATAGCCATGAAGATGTACATAGTTCCTCTAGGACTTCTCACCAATTGCTTCTGAGTTGGATGAACACAGGAGGACTACCTGTGCTGACATTACTGATTGAGTAATGCATGAGAGAAAGTTCCAAGCATTCATGATAGCCAGAACTCTTCAAATCTCCCCATTCTGGCCACACAGAACTGGAGTCACCCGAAGTAAAGATTCAAGATGTATTTTATCTATATCAAAGAAAAGATTCAAGATGTATTTTATATATACATTATATACATAATATACATTACCTATATTACATAGACATCTATATATATAAAATAGTTATCTATATATCCCAGGATCAAGAAGTTACCTGCAGAAAGGGGAACAAGGAGCAGATCTGCAACCAGTTCTGTAACTGTAAGAGATGACTGAAGAAAACTTACTTTACTACACTGATAGGAACCATCAGAACGTAGCCCTGTGAATCCATCTGGGTATTTCCAATGGCTCAGAAGAATTTTACCCCAAATCTACATTAGGTCCCAATTCTAAGGAACTCTGGAGTCTCACAATTTTACTGAGTTACTGACACCTCAGGGTCAGAGCCCTGGTCTTGCAAGTATTACAGATGGCTCCATGGAAACATACACAATTCTGAATCACAGAATAGTCCTGAAGTTCCAGGTGGTATCACTTCATTTCATTCCACTGATTTCAATCTCGTTCCACTACAGCCTGAGGACCCTTAAAGAAAGGGGTCAGGAGGGAAATCTAATCATGCCCTTAACTTTCCAGAAGTCAGATATAACCTACACCTTTCTAAGAATATAAAACAAAGTACTGTTCCAATACTTACCTAAACTACGCAGTTAATTTTCCCTTCGTTCATCCCTACCTACAAAGAGGGAAATGATCATGTAACCAAGTGTAGGCATTCCGGGACATTCATTACAAGCTCAACCTGCTGAAGTGATGGCAATGATGAGGTATATTATATTGATTAATCTGAGATACTACGTCAGGGTAATATAATGCTTGAAACTTTACACGTTGAAATGCAGAAATACAAAACTGCCACTCACGAGCAGCTTCTTCGCAGCCAAGAGACAAGATGCACTTAGCTCAGAGCATGAGGAGACAAGAACAGCAGAGGCATATGCTCACAGTATCCAGTCTATGTATTTACCCTGGTTTGAGAGGTGCATTTTCAATTTGAAATTCACACCACTGATATCCCAGCCCCATCCAAGTCATGGGTCATCCTAAACCATTAGAAGGCTGAAAATAGAAGTACCATAGTCAGATTATCTCATGACCACATAATGAATTCAAATGTGCCAAGTATTTCCCTTGTTACTTCATTATGTTTGTCTGTCCCTGAAAACATCTTCAGGTCTAGGCTCAGCAGCTATTTAATCTCTAAAAATGACTAAATTATTTCCCTTTGACTGCAAAAGTAGACCGAGTTCTTAAATTAGATGGTCTAATGTACATTATAAAAGGCTGACCGCCAATTTCCTGATGGTTAGGAAGGCTCTGAGTGAGTAATTTAGACACTGTAAGCCATTGTCTAGTCTAATCTTTCACGTTTCTCGCCTTGCCCAGTCAAGAGGACTTTGTGCCACTGAAAGCTCTTACTTCCTTGTAACGACATGCCAGAACATGCCAGGTACCACAGCCAGTGGAACAGAAGGGACTCAACAAAATGCCTGTCAATTTTCCCCTACCAATAATTCTGTTTTTCTAAAATATTTCTGCGAGGAAAGGACCTGAAAGTAACCTAACAACACCAATCCATGCTAACATACAATCTTTCCTGTGTGGCAGCTGAGAAATATTTAATTTATTGTTGAATTGCAGCTACTGCAAAGGGGAAAGACGCAAAACCAGGAAAGAATACGTTACAGATGCATGCTTTCATTATTTGAGCACTGCCTCCAACTCTCTTCTATCCATACACAAGAAGTTTCCGTTTGAGTTTAGTAATGTCTAAGTGAGGGTACTTGCTGAGGGAAAAGGAACAGAGAAGTGTGAATTCAAATTAGTACACCTGATGTTTACTATACTATTTGAATGTTGCCACTTGCAAACAAAAGAGCTCAGAGATAAGTTACTATAAGATAGACAAGACAGATAGTACATTCAGAGAAGAGGTAGTTTTAGACTATTTTGATTTGCTGTGAAGGTGTAGTTTAGTTCTAGTCATTCCTTAATTGGGTTATACTCAAGTCTTATTCCACACTACCTCTTTTACTCTTTTTTTTTGTTTGGAGACAGCCTGTTGCCTTAGAGGAGGAGAATCTGAGTATGATCTTTCAGGTCAATCCTGCAGCAAAGAAAAAAAATGTAGGTAACTAATGGTGTGACTTCCATGAGTTTGGGGGGAAGGAGAGTTAATGCTTTTGAGATAAGCATTGATAGAAGAAGTCGTTTGGTTGCCTTTGTTTTTTTAAAGACAGCAACATAATTTAAAGCTAAGAGACAAAAAAGAGGAAGATGAAAGAAGGGAAGGCAGGTAGTGGGAAGATATAGTAAAAGTGTCATTTATATATAGTATAAATAGTATAACCAGCACTGATAATTGCAAAGTCATATAAAGAATAGTTCAGCATTTTAAGCACTCAGAAAACGGAGGAACTGGGTGCTGGACTTTCTTCAGAAGGATTCATATTCCAACTCACTCACTCGAGTGGGTGTGTTCCGTGCTTGCCCTCCCCTCCATCACCACCAGAGGTGGACCATCAGGAGAAACAGGATTGCAAGAATCATGCTGGAAGGACAGCAAGCAAGGAAAAACTCAGCTATGAACTGGGAACTCAGTTGTGAATAGGCAGGCTTGGGCTCCGCACTCTTGTCCCAGGATGTTTCTCACATTTTGTAGCAAAGTCTTAGAAGTCAATAGAAAAGTGTCTTTAGAAGTAACCCAGGAAATAGGAATGCGAGACTAAGTCAATCCCTCTTCCAGCTGGGTATCTTAACTTCTAAGTTACAGGGTTAGGCTGTGTCTCACTTGCCTTCATTCCAGCTATGTCCTACTTAAGGCACCTTTTTGGACTCTACCCAGAGACTTGAAATGATGGCAGGAACTGCCATCAATTAGGACAACTGTCAGGCAGGGTGAGAAGAAGGAGTGTGTCCCTTCTAAAATGCCAGGAGGTATGTGAAGGTTACTAGGTCAGCATTTTCTCAGATATTTATGGATTAAAAACTGAGCCCTGGCTAAGTGAAGGGAGACGATGAAGTGTCAAGGACAAGTACGCCTTGCAAACTTGCTCTCCTCCTTTTGTCACTGAGATAAAATTATTCTGGAGTGAATTTAAATAATGAAACTGTGGTAAAATAACTTAGTATCCCAAGAAATGAAGACGGGAGTGGCAGAATCTGATCTCAGAAAAGTTTAGTCAAGGAGAGTTAAAGCTAATAATCAAGAGAAATCACAAGAAGAAAGACAAGAGACATCTAATGATGCTGGTGTGATAGAGAACTGACTGGATAAAGACACCAAAGGAAAGATCAGACTGGGTGAGAACCTACCTGTAAAGCTGAGAACCAGTAGTAATGGGAATCATGAACAAGAACAAGGAGTTTTAACCTGGAGAACTTGTGATAAGCCAATAAAGAAGGAAAGGGGAAAGCACTAAATATAAAGAGCTCAGACTGGAAATTGCAGAGAAACTTAACTGCAATAAGAAACCTCAGAAACAGAGACTGGGTAAGTGAAGTTAACGAAAGGAGAATGAGGAAGGCGGTAAAGGAAAAGGATGAGAACAAGAAAGGCACAGGCTCAGGGTGACTGAGCAGGTAAGTCTCCCTGCAGCAGGTTCAGCACCCTTCACACCTCCAGAACATGGCATGGAATTTAATATGCCAAAGCCTGGTACCAGATGAAACTGTAAAGATATCCCATTTTTCATTCGTGTTTCCTCAGCCCCTTAAACTCGTGTTTCTAGACGTGAAAGAGAACCATTGCTATTGGTATCAACACAGTTACTCTGTTAGCTAACTGGAACACTTTTCTGCATTTGATCTGAAGATTCTGCCCTATGGACTAATTGGTCATACCTAATGTCCCAGAAGTCAATTTCTTTTTCATAATTCAAAAGCTAAAAGTGTTACATGCAGACTCACTCCTCCCTGCCCTGAATCCTGCATGAAGAGAGTATCCAGATTAGAAAGCCAGGGTTGCAGAAGCATAGAAACGCCTGTGCAAGTCTACCTCAGCCCTTGTACACTACAGAATACAGAATTACAGTCATCAATATTTCAGTTTTTAGTAGTTCTACCTTTAATATTTATACTTCTAGATATTTCTTCCCCTGACAATCATACTTCATTGCATAGGATCAACTTGACCTTTGTTCAAATTAGAATTACACAATAGGAAAGGAAATTGAATTAAAGGAAAACTCCAGATTAAGGCACTTGAACAGTGCTTTGTGGAACAGCAATCTATACCAATCCCTATCAGCCGCCTTCTTGTGCAATGTCAGCTTTCCAAATAAGGTGATTAATTTGGGGTACTTCAAAAAAAGTATTTGAAGGCAAAATAATACACAGTAATTAAAGCATTGCGGTCATGCCCAAATCTCCACCTTGCCGCGCTGAACGGGCAGCAAAGCAAACCCGGACACTGAGCTCTCTTGAAAAAGCAGAAGCCCCAAATCCTGGCTCTACATGGACCAAGAGTCAGTTGAGATGTTAAACAAAAATATTATGAAAAATAACATAATAAAAAAAAACCTACCTCTTTCACCGTCAGCTGTAGACCATAACTAGACCCCATCCCAAAACAACACACACACTTGCCCTAAAGCCTTGTCTACTCCTGATGACCCCTAAAAAGGAGATTGCTCATGACGTTTTAGAATCTTGAAAGCCGTGCAGCCACAAACTTGCTTAAGAGAAAAAGCTGCCAACAGCCCCTGAAGGTATTTGAAAATTAGATTTGAGGCTGTCTAGACAGAAACTAAGCTTGTAATAACCAATTCTCCCTAATTGACGCCCCGCAAACAAACCTCTCCTGAATAGCTTGATCATAGTCACGGCTTCATTCCCTGGAACCAGTCGCAGGCAGGATGCCAGGCGCTGGTAGGAAACTGCCGGGACCGGAGCATGCCAGCACAGCAGATACTTACTGCATAGCTAGAATACTACAACAGCGCTATCTGTTGTATTTTCTGTACAAGTGCCATAAACAGAATTCTTCAGAAAAAAATGAATGAGAGGACAGCTCACTGTCAGCATGACACCATGTTCCCCATGCTTAACAATATTCCTAAGTGCAACAAGAAAACACAGAGAAATAAGAAACATTTTACCTTCTTGTCTTTCCAATTCTCTTATCAGCTCATTTTGTAGATGATTATGTTGTGGTGACGTCAAATCCATACTATACCACAAAACCTGGGAGAAACGCAAGCCTGCCTGAATAAAATGATTTTATTTCTTTTTCCTCACATAACGCTTCACAAAAAAAAATTAAATTATTTTTATATTTATTATGCTATAATTTATTTCTATTGATAATAAAGACATGTAGACACATAAATATCAATATTCAAAGCATAAAACAACCAGAAGCAGCAAACTAGTTCAACTGTTCTACTCACAGAGGGAAGAAAGCAAGTAGATTTGGAAAAAAAAAAAAATAGAGAGAGAAAAGCTTTGATAAACATTTAAAACTATTTTATGAAATTTTAAAATTAGAATCAGCTCAAAGCAGGCTTGGCAGGCTTATAAGTGATTGAAAGGAAAGGTAGCAACAAACGTCTGAAAGATAAGAAAAATTGTACCAAAGGGATCTAATCTTGTTTGAATTAATTGGCGTGGAAGGGAAGGAAACAACCTATTAGAAAACGTTACACCTGAGAATAAGTAGGAAGCAGGAGCTCTAGACAACATGCAGGACAGAGTATGTATGTAGCTATATAAACAGACACAGAACATGCAGACTCAGGAGAAAAAAAAAGTAGTAGGAAAAGAATGACAGAGAAAAATACAGTTTTCGGCTGTCTGCAGAAAAGCAGACAGACAACCCATAGTCTCCAATTCTTCATATTTTACAATCAGAAAAGCGCTGAGTTCATAGAAAAAAACAAATCAGTGCTCTGATAGTTTTTAAAGCTCTTACACTCTTATATGGAAATTTGACTATTTTTTGCAGGAATGCTTACAAGCAGCATACAGTTAATAATCTACAGACATCCAAACACCCAATAGGGATGCAATTAAATAAGGCAGTGGATGAAGGAGTATCTCTACCTATTAAAAAAAAACCAACCAAACAATCAGAGTAAAAATTCTGAATACCAAGAAAACTTCCTCACAGTGCAGCCTTAGACAGGTTTTCCCCTCGAGAATTCAGATGAAAAAGGACAGTATAGAACAGCCCTGCCTTGTTAGAGAGGATGCACCATACTCTCTTGACTTAAAGCATACAGATTTAATGTTTAACCTTAACATCACAGTGCCAGCAGCCATTAACCTATTTGAAGGTGAAAAATAACTTAGGGGGCTTCTAGACATCACTGTAGACATCACAACTCTTCTAGAACAGAACTACTGCTATTATATTCATACCTACCTATGAACTTTGCAATAGTGACATCTTTATGTGGGGAACAGAAGAGAGATTCAACAGGATTCAAAATCTTTGTGGGCATCTTCAGAATAACAAGTAGCATTGGAAACTACCGGGACATTAAGCAGTAAATGTTACACACATCCATCAGCTTGTCAGCTACCTCAGAAGCATAAAAAAAAGACAAATTTTCTTTCCCATTAGAAGATAAAAATAATGAGTTAATAATGAGTCCCTTTGCATTCTGAAGGACAAGCAATGTTGCACTATAACATCACCCTAAAAAGGAAAACCTTTGTATTTTGTGGTCGTCTAATTTTTTTTTTTTTTCTTTCTAAAAGTAGCCTTTGAGGCACACTGAACTACACAGCAACTTGTCTGACTTGAACATACGAATTCAGGAATATTGCAAGCAACTAAACAGCGCAGGACAACTCAGTTGCTGAATTATGCTGCTTAAACTAAATGACGCTAAGTAATTTAAAGACACAGACACCGGCATCTGCTGCGTTTCAGTCCACACTACCTGAATCTCTTGACGCTTTCCAAAGACGGGGCTCAAACAGAAAAGTCCTTATCTGCCCGGCCGTTTCCCTCCCGGGCAGCCCCGGGGCAGAAGTGCGCTCCGAAGTATGTGTCGCACGCTGCCAACATCCCCACACCAGCAGCAGTAACTAATAAATCCCGACAGCTGCGGCAGGAGCACAGCGCGGGCACCACGCGCCCGCGTCCCTTACATAAGGGAGCACAGATTTCATAACACCCTGTCAAGGGAGCTCCAACCAAAAAAGTAACCAACTTTGGGATATTTTTTTTTTATT